>JAHZND010005820.1:0-12078 GCA_027744115.1 Acrocyrtus sp. NNG-2020
CATTCTTCGGGAGAAAAAGCTATCAACGGACTTGTTCCCATTATGATTACTTGAATACATATATTTCTCCTCCATCTCAAGTCGAAATCATTTTCCGAAGAAAATTCAGCCGAAAAAAAACTGTGCAGCTTATAGAAGGAAGCCACCAAGGCCGGTATTCTGTACACATTTTTTTTTGTTGCGGTTCCAAGTTTTCGGTTTCCCATTCATGGTAAATACTGAAAAAAAAAGTTGAACAACTGTGCTGCTCATTTTGTAGGCACCAAAATGGGAAAGATATTCAATGTTGACCTGTATCAAAAATGTACAGTTTCCAGAACGCTCTTAAAAAAAGTTTTCTCCTTTTTTTCTATATTTTTTTAGGTAGTCTGCAACGTCCCCGTGGAACAGGCATTAAGCTGGACTTGTACAAGCTGTGGAGAAAAACGACTAGCGAAGCATATTACAAAGACAAAAAATAGGGAGCACCGAATTACAAGAATCATCAACATGATCCTTTGGGACAAGTGAAAAAAATGAGAGCCAAAGGATAACTAAAGCGCATATTTTGCCATAGAGTGAACTCATCTTTTGTAAGGAGAAAGGGAAAAAGAGGATGGGATGAGAGGCCAACATTAAATGTAATGATAATGACATAGCAAAAAAATTATAGAGAAGGAGACCGCACCGGAGAAAAAATACTCCTGGATAGCTAAAGAAGGAAAAGAAAAAGGAAAAAAAAATGTGGAAAACATCATCACAGCCCAAAAATAGGATTTCCTTCTGAATACGCTGCTACCTTGACTCTAATACATTTCTACTCAGCCAGTCACTCATTCCCTCACTCTTCTTGGGTAAAAGTGGGAAAAAAAGTAAAAAAAGTGAGGAAAGTGAAAGAGTATCCTGTGTGATTAATTACGTTGAATTACACAGTGATTTGGACCCTTCTCAACTTTCCGTCGGCGCACACTGATTTTTTTTCGCGAAAAAATACAGAAATCGTGAGCAAAAGAAGGACTATTTTTCGTAAGGCTAAAAGGGTACCTATCTTTTCATGCAAAATACTATTTAGTAGAGAAATTGGATGATAAGTTTTTTCTTTACTCCTCCGAGCAGGAAAATTTTTTAGGATAATAAAAAAAACTTGTTTGTGAATTCGTGTTTTTTCAATATAAAAAAGTGAAAAAGAGTTTTAGGGCTGTATATATCCAGCGAAAAATAAAACTTCTCGAGTGCGAATTTCATAGAAAAGGCATTTCCATTTTTAGGGAAAAAATCGTCTCTCCGTGAGTGCGACTTCCTTGAAAATTATTTTTTGTATAGTGGTTGGGCAACGGAATAGAAAAGTGGGAGAATATACTTTTTTTTTCTTATTCGGTTTCATTCTAAATTTTCATGCATTAACGCTCTGAGCGTGTGTGTATTCAAAGAGGAGTGCTGTCTTGTGTGAATGGTGGCGCTATACCGAAAGAGAGAGTAATTCTAGCTTAGGAAAGTTCGTCTTATTAACTTTCTCCCTCGTCAAACTACCTCGGGAAAGTTTTCTTGAGTCATATATCTCCTTCTTTGCTTTAATAAGGGGCAGATGAAGGAAATAGAAAATAAAGGGGAGTTAAAAACTAGTTTGTTCCCTAATTTATTACTGTACATATTGAAAAATTATGTGAGAAAGTGAGCCAAGGTTCATCTAGCAGAAGTTGCTCAAGACTGAGAATGGAGTTTCCTGAAGTGACTACACTTTTCCAGTGCATTTCAGCGCGACTTTGGGATCCAAAGTAAAAAAAAATATTGTCCCTGTTCTTATGCTATACGCATATAGACTCTCGTACCAACTTGAGAGTAGGTACTAATAATTTTATTTTTCCTCAGCACTTTTTCCGCTAAAGGTATCCATCAAATGGACACATTTCTTCCAGAAATTTCTCCAGAACGTTTTTCCACTTCATATTTCAGTCAGTAGTATTTTTTTATCAGATTTGAGTTTTCTATTCCTTGTGATCAAGGACTGGAACCAAATACGTTGATTTACTTCATAGTCATTGCCATCGCCGTCAATCCGCCGCGCTCAAGCATCCTCCGAGCCTGGCGCTGATACCGCTAATGAAGTGAAAGTGAAATGGATGGACTCTTTTTTCTTCCACTATAGAAAGCTGAGAAAAGGCGAGAGAGCAAAAGTGGAAAGCGCAATAAAATAGCGTGACATCGCAGTTCACTCATCTTTTTCTTCTGCAGTACTCCCCCCTCCAAAGAAAAAAGAGAAAAAAAGTTAAGCTTCTCCTCCTAATCCAAACGGGGACCGTATGGCTCTCTAAAAAGGATTATTGCTTGAACCATATGACCTAAAAATACATCCACTTTTTTCCGTTTCCTATTCCGCACAACTTGAGCCAGTGAAAGGGAAAGCCAGCTCTAGCTCACTCTTGGGCTTATTGTCCCTTCTCGACAGGAAAGGTCGAAAGTGAATGGGAAGGAATACTGAACTACTTATTTCTGTACAGGAAGTGCAAAAAACAGATATCACTATGCTAGTTCCTCCTTTTGAAAAGTGCATATGCAACAAAAAAGCCGGAGGAAAATACTGAAAATAGAGCGCGCTAGGAAAGAAGGACACAACTCTGCAGAGAGGGAAAGGTAGTTTCTGTGAGAAAAAGGGGTGGAGGAGGACAAGGTTCATTTTATTTCTGGCAAGTTGCATTAAATCGTTGTGAAGGCTGTGAAGCAACTTGTTTAGAAGTGAAAGTGGATAGGAGACAATTTATCCTTTGTATTCTCCCGGCTACGGGAAGTATTAAGGAAAAGCGGAGAAGAAAATGAATGGATCCGAGAAATATAAGTGTGCACTATGAACAGTATTTTGGTGGCAATTCTAAAGTAAGTGAGAAAAAAACTGAGTCATATTTATAGTGGTGGCGTTTTTTTCATTCCCATTCTCATTCTACCCATCCACAATCCTCCTTTTTTTCTGGGGACATAAAGAAAAGAAGGAGAAAACGACGGGAAAGGAGAAAGTAGTTTTTTCCTTCCTCGAAGAATAAAAAAAAGGAGAACAGCCCAGCCATAGAACACTTTTTTATTATCATCTTTTGTGAACTTGCACACAGTGCAGGGAATACAAGACTGAGCCAGAGAACGGGAAGAAGACTCAAAGAGAGGAAGAAGAATGAGAGCATCTTCTCATTATTATTATCCACCGTGGACTTTCCTCATCTTCGCCATCCCCATCACCTACTGCGGCTATGAGCCCGACGACCACCACAGCACAAGTAACTCCGGTAAGTGTAAATTTTGTGCAAGTCCCATTCATTATCTTTTCCCAGCTGTAGTAATATTCCATTGCTGTAGAATATTTTTTTTTGTTGGAGGCAGTTAAGTCACATAAAGTAAAGAAAGACCTTCCTCCACATGATGAAGGGAGGGAAATGGAGGGAAAAAAAGTTTTTTCTTCTCTGAGACAATATTTTTATGCCTCTATTCTCTGTCTTCTCTGAAAAATAATCAATCCAAGAAAATTTTGAGGAAAAGCCCAGGAGCCGGAAAGTTAGCTCCTCTCTTGCGCATAAGTAAACAGAGAAAATAGCCGACATAATTTTCCCCTAATGTCATATTAGTGGAGACCATATGTAAATGGAGCTGTGTGTGAGAATATGTTTTCCTCTCCCGCAACAAGACAAGCCACAAATCCTGAAGAATTGTTGGAGAGAGCAGGGAGCGCTATACCACTCTATTTTGCCACACAACACATTTCACTTCCTATTTCCAGCTTGTGGAAAAAAGGAGCAGGGAGCAATATGTTAAGCATTTCCTTTTTACTCCCGTCCTCCATCAGAGTGATGAATACCCGGTTTCCGCTAAACTAAAGTTGTGAATCCTTTTCTCAGGAAAGGAGCTCATGCGGGAATGAGGAAAGCAAGGAAAAAGTAAAAGGTAGAGGTGGATGTGGATATTGCACTGCGGAGGGGAGTAGCATACAAGTCATCTCATGATGGATGAGTGGAGGTAGGCTGAACACCAAAACCCATATTTTTATGACAGGACAAATGAGCGAAAAAATTGTAACGGGATATCCCTGTCTTCTCCCATTTTTAAAGGAAAGTTTTTCATTTCACTCTCAAAAAATGAAATTGCGTCAGCTTCCCTCCCTCAAGTAGTCATGCAAAGAGTATGTCATCAAACAATAATGGGGAAAAGTAATAACTTCCTGAAAAGCAATATGCACTTTTCTTCGGTTTTACTTACCTATCACAATCTCACAGTTTATTTACGAGTACAATATCCTGAAAAATGGGAGCTTCATTTGTCAGCCTGTCAGGAAAAAAAAGCTTTTTCAAAAAATCTTATTCATAATCAGGACAAATGTGATGTAAGATTGACATTTAAATAATAACGTGTCCTCCTTAACTTTTCAATTTTTTTTATTCCATTTACTCAAAAAAAAGTTAATATAGGCACGTTAGAAAAAATCTAAATTACATTTTAACAAAAAAAAGTTTTTCATAAAAAATTCACTTCCTGTATCAAAGTAAACCATCAGAGAGTTAAATGCTGATGGCGTCGATTGATAAGAAATTTTGATGACTGGCAAAAAATACTTAAAAAGTTATAGTTCCGAAAAGCATAATAGAAGCAATATTTCTGAAGAAAAAAAAATAATCCGTACTGTACCTAGATAGTAGGTACTTTTCCCCTGGTGGAATGAACTTTGCGGGAAGTAATAATTTTTTTATCGCTAAATTTTAATACGAAACTTAAAGTTGTTTACGATGAGTTTATCTTCCACTAATCATGTCTAAAGACTATCGAGTTTATCAAAAAGCAATCATTGCTAATGTTTTCCAGGCTATTTTCTCTGCTTGCCCGGTTGCTCATGTCACATACTATAATACATATATGTATTATCTTGATGGTTTTGCTTTTGCTTGCTGCATTTGCTATTGATGTTATTGTCCAACGGGTTGGCTCCAGCAGGACGCGGAGCATTCGAGTATACCTATACCCACCAAAACCATTCCATATGCCTAGTAAGCGTACCCAAAAAGTACAACTAGAAAAAAATATTATATCTGAAGTCTGAAGATGATAGTCTATATTCGTTTGGTCACGTAATTACTGAATGCACTCACTTCACTACCTACTATCTACTACTTCAATATATTTTTTGTTCACTCAACAAAGATTAGTTCATGTTTTGAGATGTATGGGATCTGAAGATGATAGTCTTATATTCGTTTGGTCACGTAATTACTGAATGCACTCACTTCACTACCTACTATCTACTACTTCAATATATTTTTTGTTCACTCAACAAAGATTAGTTCATGTTTGGAGATTATGGGGAAACGGGAAAGTTAGTATAGTAAGTTGCGTGGCCATCTTTTCCTCTCAGCAAAATATTATCTGAGATATCAGGATTGGGGAGAGTAGTAATACCAGATTAAGGATGCCTACATAAGTTGATGGATTGCATAGCAAAATATCTGAGATATCAGGATTGGGGAGAGTAGTAATACCAGATTAAGGATGCCTACATAAGTTGATGGATTGCATTCATAATTAAAAACGGTTGCTCAAAGTCCGTCACTCTGTCCGTCATGGAGTACAAAATAATTAAAGTTGCTTGCTTAAAAAACATTTTAAACATTCTTCCTAATTAATGCAACACGTGGACGTTCCTTCTACTTCTACTTTGATAAGCCGTTTTGAATTTTGAAGTCCGCTCTCAGCAACAATCCTTAGATAAGCCTAAAGATATAATCTAAATTAAAAAATATAAGAACTCGACGAAAGTTTTATCAACGTAGATAATAAATCCTTTAATCAGTTTCAGCCATCTTTGAAATAATTTTGTAATCAAGCATCCGAGCTTTTATCCATGGCATGATGAATTAGTAATATTGTTGCGAAAAGTGCCCGATTTCGTCTGAATAAGTTAAAAGCACCAATCGGACCTTAGTCCAGCTTTATATTTTCGCAATAATATTTTTCGCAAGTGTAAAAAAAGTAATTACGAAGAATGTAGGAAGCAAAGAGTAGACAGGTACAAGCACAGCAACGGCTCATAACTAAAATCCTCGCTTTAACGAGCAGCCATGTTCTCATCAAAAGCGTCAATATTGAATGAATGCTCGCACCAGGTTTACCAAGCACTTTCCTTTATCTCCTTCTCACACTTACGAAAACACTTCTTTTTTGAGAGGCATAAACATAAAGAAACTGTCCAACAAATTTCACGCGAATTTTAGCGTGCAGTTGGCAGTTGCAGTCACAACTGGGTCGTTTCGCAGTCCACTTGCATAAACACGTACAAATTCAGAAATTCCACCTACTTCCCAACTCTTTCATTTTGTCTTGTGCCTAAAAACACCGCAACACTTTGGCAATACCTTTGTAGCGATCCAATTTACAAAAAAATATATTCATTCCCGATTTTCATTCCTAGCCAACTAATAAAAGAGAAGCGCTCACACAAGCATCTATTTAAAAGGGCTTTTTACTTTTTCACTCAAATTTCCCATTCCATAAAAAAAGCAGGTTGGTATTAGACTGTCCCTACGCATGCAAAAAAGGGAAGGCACACTGGCAATGAATATTATCGCATGGCTGCGGTTGCGGTAGATTGGATTCCTATTTTTTCCATCACCTCCCACATCACCGCACTGGAACGAATGCTTTTCCCCCAAAAAAACCTTTTTTTCTCTTTTCCATATCTTTCCCTCTTTTTTCTCTTTTTTTATTCCCATCTAAAATTACACACCTTTTTCTCACCAGTTCCATATAGTCCCACTCGGTCCAAGTGTTTTCCATTGAAAAACGTTGGCTCAATAACAGGTTCCAGCTCGGATTTCATCTAATAAGAGAGGTCCTACAAGAAAGCAGAATGTCGGCGGAAATGAATTCAAGAAAGGAATAAAAAAAAATCCTTTCTCCAGTCCGATTTTCATTTCAGCTCTGACTCAAAGAGAAAGCGGATCAGGAGGAAAAAAGGAGGGCTCGCTGCATACCACAGCGACAGCACAAATGGGGGAAGGATTGCCCGCATTACTCGCTTATTTTCACTTGCACAGTCAATCCCTATATCCACATCGCCAATATTGAAAGGAGGGAAAGCGATTATGATTACAATCACAGCGTGGGCAAATCCCTTTCACTAAAAGTTGCAGTGAAAAATAGGAACGATCGAAAACTGGCAGTAAGGGGAAAATAGAGGAAAAAAGAGGAAAAGAGTGCCACCGTCATCGTCATTTTATCCCTATCTCGGCACATAACATGTAATCATGATCAGAGCGTGTTTGTTATTATTATGGTAATTTTACACATGGTCACGTACTGGAATGTGGTTGGGAGCTTATCCCACAGCAAAAAAAAAAACTATTTTCCCCAGCTGGTGTGTGGCACACGGGCGATGTGGTATGTTTGAGCGCTGTTTTGCTGTTGTTCTGCTGGTCATTTAGTATCAATATATATTTTTTTTGCGAAGTGGTTTCGCTCCAGTCAGTCTACTAGATACGGAATGAATCATGCACGTAGCGTAATGTTTTTTTTGCGAATGTTATCAAATAAAAATGGAAGGAGGATAATGTCTACGTGATAAAAAACAAGTTAGTTCGAAGGTTGCCCAAACAATTTCGTTAGGGGAATTTCTCACGGAACTACTAGAAAAAAAACTTTTGGTAAAAAAAGGCAAAAGAGTATTATTATTTTAGCGAAATGAAGGCGGAACATCCTTGAAATATTTGTATCTCAGGAAATTCTGGTAGCCCTACGCAGATGCATATAGTGCAATGACATGTTAAGGCACTTAAGTACACTTGGAAATGGACGATCCTTCTCCCGGGAACAGATATCCTGCTACAGAGAGGTTTTTGGAGGAAATGGCTCATTAATTATCAGTAATGGTCAGGGAAGAGCGTATATGCAACAAAAAGTATTGGCTTTTCTTTCGATTTCTTCCTGCCCCAAACCCAGCAAAATATATTGTGCGTACCTAGATCATCCACTCCACTCAATCTTTAACGAAACATTAGAAACTTACACGCTCTCGAACACACAGTTCGTTCCGTTTTCATTCTCGCCCATTTTTATTCCCTTTCCCTACTCCGTCCCATATCCATTGGCTAACGGCACACAATAAAATAAATATAAACAGGAAAGCCGGAATTTATTGAATGGTGCACATATAAACAGCACACTCCTCGTGTATAATGTCATGTGTCACGTTTCAATACTTTATTTCTGTCGCAGTTCCGAAAAAATAAAAAATAAATGTATACGCATAAGACACGAGGCCACTCGCCACTCGCCCTTCTCATGACCATCGAGGGTCATTACTAAAAAAAGAGCTTCCTTTCCTCCTATTTTTTTTGTTTCGCGAATGGAGTATGTGTCGGCACACAATGGACTAAAAAGTACCGTTCATTATTATATATTGCGTAATTGAATAGCTATTTACTGCTAACTGGGCTATATTTACACTATTTATTTCTCAATATGGCGTACAATTGTCAGAAAAGTGTAATCGGAGCGGCACACAACACTTCCCAATAAAAATGAATCTGAGGCAATGGCAATGGCAATAACCACTTGAACTGCTTTTTCTTCCCCTCCCTATACTCCATACTCCCTGTCATTCTCACTTTATGCCGTTTGTATTGTCCATATCGTTATCAAAGTGTGATTGTAATCGGGAAAAAATATTTAGTTTTTTTTATTCTTCTGCCTCTTCTCATTTCCCATTTTCCAATATAGAAAAAAGTTTTTTTGGTTGCACACTCCTCAAACTCAACACATTTGAGAGCGGCACACAACACTTCCCAATAAAAATGAATCTGAGGCAATGGCAATGGCAATAACCACTTGAACTGCTTTTTCTTCCCCTCTCTATATACTCCCTACTCCCTGTCATTCTCACTTTATGCCGTTTGTATTGTCCATATCGTTATCGAAGTGTGATTGTATTCGGGAAAAAATATTTATTTTTTTTTATTCTTCTGCCTCTTCTCATTTCCCATTTTCCAATATAGAAAAAAGTTTTTTTGGTTGCACACTCCTCAAACTCAACACATTTGAGCAAGGGAGAGGGAGAGAAGAGTTGTATAAGAGTTACGTGAAAATTTTCTATTTTTGGCCGAAACCAATTTCCTTCGTAATCCGTTCCACGTGTGGCACATCCAATTACGAGTATGTGTAGTTATTACTATGATTACTGAGCCCATATTAGAAGGAGATTTATACCGGAGAGAGGGGAAATTTCAAGTGATATTTCCTTTTAAAAAATTGAAGAGAGAGATACTGATACTTCCCATGCACACCACACCACACCATAGTGCCCAATTTTTTTGTGTCCTGGATAGAGAGAAAATATCTTCCAGTAGTTAAAAAAGGCAAGGGCAAATAACACCATTGACAATTCTCAGATAAAAATCAAAGAAAAATGGCACCGGGAGTAATGGCCATAGTTCCAGTGTCCGTAACGGTCGTCAAGATGTGGATAAGATGGTGATGGTGATTGCCATTGCCATTGCCCCCGACTTGCTCTGGTTTTTTCGGTGAACTTTTCTAGAGAAAAAAAATTGCATATGATGACCACCTTCATGTTCATTTTCATTTTGGATGAATGATGTAGTCGCCCAGCCTCCTCTTTTCTTGTCACCACTGTGTCGCTCTCCTTTTATCATTTGTGATTGTGCTCGGTGACCGTTGCTCCGCCGAATTGAATAACCCGCCATTTTTTAGAGCTGGAAGATGGCACATCGATAAAGTATGAAATTGCCGAGCTTTCACCACAAATTTCATGTATATTTATAAGGCTTTTCGGTAGAGCAATTCTTTTCTCAACTCTTTTCCAGACACTCTTTCAAGCTAGGCCAATAATGGTGTAGCTGAAGCCGAAGCGGGAAAGGTATTTAAAGGAAGTTTTCAGAATTTATTATTTCTGGTTGGGGTGCGCCGCTACTTCTTCAATAGTGGAAAATTTTCACTCTTTTCAGTCCTTTGATGTGCGCCACTGTTCAAACTCACACCAGTCATTACTTTTTGAGCTTAGAAAGAACTGCTACATAAAAAAGAATTTATTCTTTATACGGGAAAATAAATGGTGATGGAGTGATACNGAAAGAACTGCTACATAAAAAAGAATTTATTCTTTATACGGGAAAATAAATGGTGATGGAGTGATACCCTCCATTCACCATTCCATACAAGATATATTTATATATGTGGATTCCATTATTGTGAGCCGATAATGTTCTCTAATCCGGTCCGCAGCTAAAAAAATACAGTTATGTGAGTCTAGTGCCGTATACGAAAAATGGAATTTTCCTCCCACCCCTCCAACCGCTACTATTACCGTTTTTTCGTTATAGAGGAAACAAACCAGAGAAAAAATACAAGGACAACATTTCATTTGATTTTCTCCCTGACTTGAGTCCAGTATTTACTTTTGATTCAGTGCAGTGTGTGCTCTTGCTCCAACGGTCAGCATTAATATTATACATGGCATACTTTCCACGTGAGCTACTCTACTGCCTATATATCCCCCCACTAGGTGGATTTCTTTTAGCGAGACGGACGCGGACATATGAAAGTTTAGTTTCCCATGAGCTGCCTCACACGTTCAAAAATAAACCTACTTGTACAATTTTCATCGTTTTACCCTCCAAGTTTTCGTTTTCCAGTGGGCAGCTACAGAAAAAAAAATCACTCGACGAAGTCAAGCACACACGGGAAAGGTGAGCGCTCTCGTCGAGACAGAGACCGCCACCACTGCGATTATAATAGTGCTTGGCAGCGTATTACACAGCCACACTCACTATTTAAACGGTTCCAGGGCGATTATTACATATATTATCTGATTGCACTGGAACTGGAGTAGCAAAAATGGGGAGAAGGAGAAGTAAGTTGGCTAATTATTACGAGCAATTTCACATGAAAATGATAAGCGACAAAAAGGCATTTTTAAAGGCAGAGTGAGAGTATATTTTAGTGTGCAAAAATTATTACTCAGCGGTGATTAATGTATTATAGCAAAATAGAGTTAAAATCGAGAGAAGACATTAGCATTCAAAAAAAATGTGGAAATGGACACAAAATAAGACTTTTTGGATGGAGGGTACCCTTTCTAAAAGGGAGAAAAGAAGGAGGTGGCAATTAGAAAGTAATATATCCACTTAATTACTAGTTTCCCTGTCCGTTTATGTTTATATTATGGAGGGAAAGGAGCTATAGGCACATATTTTTTTCCGTTGAGAAAACTCAGCCAATAAAAACGTTGAATGAACGCTTTTCCCCATGACATGACACTTTTTATTGTTGTGGCGCTCTAAAAAATAGCACGGCAAACAGCGATATGGACTATGTTAAATAGCCATAGAGCGAGACAGAGACTGGGCTATCCTGTTGTTGACTTTTTTTTGGAGGTCTCCCTCCCGCCGTCTGTGTTGACTTGAATGCAATGGTGAGTTGTAGTCATGCGATATATGTGAGATTGTTGCAAAGAGTGACCGTGAATGACAGGTGTACGCGGTTACCTGTCCCAGCACTGTTGCTTTCACGACTTCTCCCACATTCATTTCCCTCCGTCGTTTCGGAATGGAGGAACGCCCTAAAAAGTACATGATAGAAATCATACCTGTGTACACGCTGAAGTTGTTGTAAGGTGAAAAAAAATATTTTTTTGAGGTACAAAACTGAAAGTCAATCATTTTGTGGCATGCTCCGTCCACCTCTCTCACCTCGGATAATGCATTCCATGATAATTGGAAATTTTTTTAATATTCCTTTCACTCGTTAATGTCCTTTTGCTTTTTTCTTTGGTGCAAACACGAGTTAAAATCGTATAAAGCTAATGTGTCAAATGGTCCATTTCCAAAATGGGTTTATGGAATGTCGATGTCACTGACCGGCTTCGAGTGTTATTGCCATAATAAAAAAACTATTTAATAAGTGATACGAGTGCATATACACATTAACGCTGTAATATTTTTTTTCTCGCATATTTTTTCATTTAAAAACGCTAATTTCCCTAAAGGCTTATTTCACGCCTGGGGTGCACCACTCCACCTCGGTAAGAAGATACAATTTGGGTTGCGACAGCATTACTTGTGT
>JAHZND010005821.1:0-11532 GCA_027744115.1 Acrocyrtus sp. NNG-2020
GGAGCCTCTCCGCATCCAAAAGAAGATTTGCGAAGACTCTGCAGACGACGAACTTAACGAAAAGACTGTGGAAAAGCATCGGAGGTTTATTCAAAGACCTGGTAGCAATAGTGGTGGGGCGAGCAGTGCCGTATCAGGAAAGACTTTGTTACCAACGGCGTCTACGAAAATTGCCTCGTCTGTGGTGTCAAGTAAAGAAGTTGAGAATAAGCAACAGACAATAGTTTCCTCTTCAAAAGTTGAGCTGAAAGGAGCTAATTACACTACACCATCATCTTACAATTCGTCATTAACCACAGCCAGCACCAAGAGCGCGTATTCAAGCGCTATTAATAAATTGTCAAGCTCCACTTCCAATCAAAATGGACCATTGTCAACGAGTAAGGGAAGTGGGACAACTGCAACGACAATTGAGGTTAACTCAGAACAAAGTGTGAGGAGCTCATTGCCAGTAAATGGAGCAATGGAGGAGCTACCACTGTATCAGCGATTCCTACCACGACTGGAAATCTCAAACCAGTGTTGAAGAGAATACAACAACAAAAATCTGTAACTCCTTCAGAACCATCGAAGGAGACGGAGGGAGCGTCCTCATCGTACACTGTGAATGCAGCGGTAGTGGAGACGAGTAAAGTTTCAAATGGTCGGAGTAGCAATTTAGTCATTTTGACAAGTGGGACCGGTACTAATAATAAAACGGGAAGTAGTGCCAGTGTGCTTGGAAGTAGCAGTGTTACGAGTAGCATTGCGAGCAAGAGAAACTCGTTTCTTCGCGACATTATTGTTGACTCTTCTCCACCAATAATAGAACCGGCGGGAGGTGAGATTTCCCGTGATCAGTCTAGTTCGTCGAATGGTGTGCAAGTGATCTGCAAAAACAACAGCAACAATGGAAGCAACGTTGTGAATGGAAAGTCGCACCATCATCCTCACCAGGAGGTGATCAAGTCTGAGTTGAAGGTGAATTTGAAGCCATCTGTGAATAATGGGAAATTAAGTCATCCGCCATTTGGTGAGTGTTTGAGCAACGGGAGTAATGGGACAGATGACTCCTCAGAGTTTGATGACAGTTTAGAGGACTCTGGGCTTGATATCAAAAAGTGCTCCGAAATATCCGAGTCAGATGAGAAGTCAGGATCTGGTTCGGATTCTGGGAATGAGAATGACTACAGTGAACGGGACCGTGTGAAAATTATCTCTACAACGGGACCAAAGAGTGGTTTGTACATTTCTGTGGATGAGGTGGATGGTAGTACGAACAAAAAGCCGGAAAAGTTGAGTCCGGACTCTGTCTTGTTCTCCTCTGCAAGTGAAATGTCGGCGAGTGGATCGTCAGAATCCATCCCCGAAGCGTTGGACACTGTGAGCAATGGAAGTTCGCAGAAGAGCTCAGCAACATCATCGTCATCAGGCAATGAGAGTTCTGCATCGAATATTAAAAGGGCAGCGCCACGACCACCAGCCAACAACTCAGTTACAGATGCCACTGCGAAAGGAAGCGCCATTTACGCTAATGGACATCAGCAGCAATCCACGATTGTCGAGGTGGAAGGTTTATACGATGACGTGAGCTTTTACAAGAATCACCAATGCACTTTGCGGGAGGAAAGAACGAAACTAAAGCTTTTGAAGAAGAGGAGGAAGAAAATATTTACGATGACTGCAATACAATTACCTCAAAGGGGGCAAGTAAGGCAACGGGAGCAAAGTCTGCAGTTGGGAGCTACAATTTCCAAAGTGGATCCCACAACACAATTGATTCCGATGGAGAGGAGGAGGCGGAGAAAGTTGTGCACCGGCGCAGTGACGGAATAGAGTTTATCGGGATTCGGAAAATCGATTCAGAGTCATTCCTTCGAGAGCGTTCACCAACGCCAGATAGAAGCCCTGAAGGAAAACGGGAGCGGTCTTCGTCTGCCAGTCCAAAGACGAGGAGGAAAGTCAACCAGTTCTTTAGAGACGATTGGGAAAAGGACTGGGGCAGCATTTAGCAATCATGTTCACGGCTACTCCAGCAAGAATAAGGGCAATTATTCTGTGATTGAGGAGACGGGGATTGAAAAGTGTCCATCGGGTAGCAGCAACAACTCTGCTTACAAGCGATCCCTGTCCACGGACGAAGTGAGTATGACGAGGACGCAAGAGATTTATGCGACTTTAACTCCAACATCGCTGAAATTCAAGGGACTATGGCACCCGTCCTGCACAAATTGTCCAAGATGGACCTCAATTTGGGTGATAAGGATAAGGGAATGTCTGGTGATTTGGAGGACGACTGCAAAGAAAAGGGCTACAAGAAGCATAAGATTTCATCTTCAATCAAAAAGTTCCTGAGATTTGGCTCCAAAGAGGGTGAAGCCGGCAGGCACAAATATGACTATTTGGAGGACGACTGCAAAGAAAAGGGCTACAAGAAGCATAAGATTTCATCTTCAATCAAAAAGTTCCTGAGATTTGGCTCCAAAGAGGGTGAAGCCGGCGGGCACAAATATGACTTTGGAAACTCCTCCAATAAGACTGAAATAAGTGGACCAGGCCATAACATGATCACCTCTCAGATTTCTGAGGAAACAGTGACTGATCCCAATCCTTCCAGTAGAACGCCAACACCAACTTCAGCTGCAATTTTGGCAAATGCACAGCAGATAAGCAAGCAATCCGAGCGAAGGCCAGCCAATCTCAATGGAACGATATCAGGGCGTCCTCCCCCTCCACCACCTCCAAGAGTACATTCTCTAGATCTTCTCAATCGTGTTGGGGTTGTTGGTCCCAATGGCACTGTGCGACCAGCAAGACCTCCACCACCCACAAGACATAATCGAGTTGCGCCAAGTTTCACTTCAGTTTTCAACCAACCAACAAGTGGCTCTGCAGAGGGTAAAACACCCAGCACTGATGGAGCTACTACGGTCATTATCACTGGGAATGCGCCGTGCAATGGAGAACTTCCAGATCCAAGCAACCCTCCAAGTAAACCTAAGAGGAAAGCTAGTATAAAACTTGGACTGTGTATCAAACAGCAGGGATTTGGAGACAACTTACAACCACATAACTACTCTCAATTTAGAAACTTTGAAGTTGATTGCAAGCCAGACTCCAGTAAGTTCCAAATTTCTGAGTTGAAAACTAATCATTTTGTAATATGTACCATCAGAGCAATTTGCAATTGCTAATTATAATTACTTTAACATTTATTTACAGACAAAAATTAGGAGGTCAGTTGCATTCAGCACCCGCAGCAACAATCTACTGAAGTGGTCCCAATTCCATATAGCCGAGCCATCCAAGCCAATGATTCATGGCCAAGGCTTTGTCTTCTACTCTGCAATTTTGGATGATGAGTCATACGTACTTTTAGTCCAGGAGAGTGCCACAGCACCAAACTTCTCTGCTCCATTTGAGTTTCCTTGTGTCGAGACATCAGCCACTTTTGAGGATTACATTCCATGTTCCTTCATCACTTGGAAGGCTTCCGAATATGTGACAAGTGGAAATAATGTTAAAGGTTGGTGAATGGTGAAGGTTGACAAATGTCACTCTATAACATGTGTGTTAAAAACTAATGAGCTTTCCTTTTTATTTGCAGTTTTTGTATCCGTTATGCCGAAATACAATATGTATACTGTGGAAACATACCTGCGTCACACCCAAGTTCCTCTCCTTCACAAGTACTTCGCACTTCTCCAGGCCATGAATTTCTGGGATAAAGAAGACATCTCAGACTTGCTCGTACTAGTTCAGAGTACCGAAGAGCTAGACAATTTCTCACGTGACGTTCCGTCCTCTCCTTCATCAGTATTGGTGTATGTTCACCCAGTCCCTCACCTTTCCTCCACTGGTCAAGCCAAACTTATGCGTCACACCCAAGTTCCTCTCCTTCATCAGTATTGGTGTATGTTCACCCAGTCCCTCACCTTTCCTCCACTGGTCAAGCCAAACTTGTAGGGATCCGCTCATCTTCCAAAACCCAGCTCTGTGGAGATTTTGAAAACGCCATGAAGCAGCTCCTGCTCAGCAATGGATCTGCAGAAGGAACTCCACCACTTCTGGGAAACAACGATCGCCAAGTTCTCCAGAAGAGATTGAATGAACAAAGCGCTACAAAAACCACACAAGATCAGTTTAGACTTTTCCTCCAAGTTAAACTATTTACTCCAAAGCGAGATACAGATGAGTTAGAAAGAATTAAAAAACTCCGATCAGAGAGAGCCATTCAGCAGTGGCTCGATAGGGAAAGGGCAATGTGCATGAAGGAAGCTGTAGAGCAAACCCTCCAACGTAACGTTGAGTCGTCCATTTCTCCCTACAAAAGATCCTATTTGGAGTTTTTACTTACACCTGAAAATAGTGCCAGAGCGGTGTTGGACATGTTGATTGACTTATTGGAGTAATGTAACTTTTTTAGATGTTATCGGGCGCGCCACTTATAAAACTACAATTACTTTCTGTCCGTAGACAATTTCTTCCAATTTTTTTTATTTAAGTAAGAACCAAGTATCAATTTTTATTTATGTATCAGCTTTGTTTCTTTGTTTTTATTTTAAACTTAGTAGCCTGATATAAGTCACTCGTTTACCCATTCTGTGTAAAACGCCTTTTGTGCTTCTAGAAAGCGCACAATCTAAAAACATGAAAAGTCATATTTAGTCATGTCTTGATTAATAATTTTTGTATATTTACCATTATAATTTACTTCTCACACAATTTCCGAAAAACTGTTTTATGCAAAGTGTCACATAATGAGTGTTTTAAGAATATTTGCTTATTGCTCCTGTGCAAAAAAAAGTGCGTATACACTAGTTGTTACAATAGATTAATCCATCGAACTAGGTATAAATAAACCGAAATACATTTATATTTGGCAGGTCATGTAAGTACACTTAGGTTTCTAGTAAAGTCATGATGCATAGCTTAAAAAGAATTACAGTGTAATAGTAAATATATTTCTTAAAAATTTTAAGAAGTCTTATGAAAATAATACTATATATATTTATGATTTTGCGATAAAAAATTGAGTTTCGAAACAAACTAAGCTCAGTAATGAAACGATTTGTTTGGCTGGTGTTATTTTGAAAAAAATGTGCAGTGTATTGTATTACTCTGAAAAAAGGATTAAAACTTTAAATTTGTAATGACGTGAGCGCAGTATTTGGAGAAACGGAAATAAAGTTTTTATGAAAAACTAAACGAATGTGAGCGTTAAAAAGTCAAAGCTGCATGGGGAAATCAGGATGAGAGAAAAGCTAAACAACGGAGCAAATTGATTTGGCAGTGCTTAATATACATAGCCGTTTTCCAAATGACGTAAATAGATTTCATGGAATTAATTTCATCGACCAGTACTCTATTTCCTGTGGAAGTAGTTTGGCCTTACAGTATAAATATTTTTTGGCTGCTTGCTGTCTCCGCTTCTTGTTGACTGACATAAACTGCCGAAAGAGAACTTCCTTCTGCAAGAACATTTTTCTTTGATTTTGCTTCCTCCTACTACTCCACCACGATAGTTTGGTCAAACTTCCTTCTGCAAGAACATTTTTCTTTGATTTTGCTTCCTCCTACTACTACTCTAAGGCAAAATGGAACTTCTTTTTATGGGTGGTCGACATCACTACCCCACTTCAGAAATATTTATGGAAAGTAATATAGTAAAAGCGTAGGTATCTCAAGTGGGTGGTCGTAAAAAACCAGGGACAGAGTGTATAAACCTTTTTTCATGTTTGACGAAAGCGTGTTATCGCTTAAAAGATTACGATGATTAAATTATCATCGTCAACTCGTCTTCAGTTTCTCATCCACTAGCAGTATCCACAATTATTATTATATTATTCTATGAGCAGTGTACTCCATGCACATTCGAAAGGTTAAGAAGATCTCTTCAGTTCATTATTAACGGTTATTATTTTTTTTATTTTAAAAAATCTACCAGTGAATTTCGAGATTGGAATGGTGCCCATTTCATCCCAGCTTGCTCGTTTGAAAATGTCATGTGCAATAAGAGTCTAATATAAAATCTTGAACGCGAAATGCATAGACTTCCTGGATATGAGTGCCACTAATTTCGAACTCGCTACTGGTAACGAGAAAGGAGTACACAAACAGAGTCATTGTAATAAAAAAGAGTTTCCTTTGCGTAATCTTATTACTTGGTGCTTTAAACTTTTATAACAGTTCAGTTCATAAAAATGTGTAGTCTGTTGGGCTACAGTTTAATTGACTATGACTTGATGTGCTGTATACCCCATTTTTCAGCTTCTCAAGGGTAATTGAGGGAGTCATCGCTGGTGACTGGTGGCATGTAGCTGTGCACAAGGTTTAGAAACAGCAATGCAGCCTAGAAATAATTTTGCCGAGTTGATAATAGTCTGGGTTCTTTGAGTAATGAAGTCAGCAGTATTCATTTTGGTCGTAAATAAAAAGTAACTTATCAAGTTCAATTCTAGTCATCTTAGAAAACTTAAGTAGTGATAAAATTAACTATAATGTGTGGTACCAAAATATATAATTTTAAATGCCTAACTAATTAAGCAGTTGTATAGAGCTTTTGGGAAATCAAACATGTCAGTACACATTCTTTCATACAAAATTCCCCATACTATCCTCATAATTGTTATTTACAGGAATAGTGCGCTTAGCTTTGAGCGGAGGAGTTGGCGGAATAGGCGTCCCATTCTTGTCGTACTGTACAATTGGCGAATGGAAAAGTCCTTTCAAGTCACTAATAAATTTTCCGATAAAGAAGATGCCGTAAAGCCTAAAGAAAATTTCAAATGTATCCAGCGCTGCTGTAACCTCCTTCAGAGGACGCCCATTGATGACGTGGGCATACAGTAGGAAAAGTAGATCCAAGGAAAGAGTGAAGAGGAATACTTGAGAGAGGATCCGCCACTGTATGCACTTGTCGATCATGGTTTCTGGGTCTGTGGTCATCTGCGCAAAGTGGTTAAAGAGGATTTTTATTGACTTTACGTTTAGTAATTTGTAAGAATGACGCAGTTTAGGCGAATTTTTTTTTACTTTTACATCGTTCGTTGCTGTGAGCAAGAAAAAAGCTACAACTACTTGCAAACTAAGTAGGGCAAACACTATCAGCCAGTAAACCATTGATAAGAAGACACCTGTAATTTTTAAGGAAAAGTAGATCCAAGGAAAGAGTGAAGAGGAATACTTGAGAGAGGATCCGCCACTGTATGCACTTGTCGATCATGGTTTCTGGGTCTGTGGTCATCTGCGCAAAGTGGTTAAAGAGAATTTTTATTGACTTTACGTTTAGTAATTTGTAAGAACGGCGCAGTTTAGGCGAATTTTTTTACTTACATCGTTCGTTGCTGTGAGCAAGAAAAAAGCTACAACTACTTGCAAACTAAGTAGGGCAAACACTGTCAGCCAGTAAACCATTGATAAGAAGACACCTGTAATTTTTACAAAAGAACTTTGCGGTTTTTGGCAAATTGTGTACATATTCCGAATTCCGACAAACATGTCACATTATTTACTCACTTTCTTCACTATACAAAGCATACACGATAGTTTGGTCCCTGAAGTCATACTGCAACAATCGAGCTCCAGCATATCCAATCAGGAAAAATGCAAGAAGCTAAAAACCAAACAGAAAATTTCTCTTCAGCCTCGCACAACTTTTTCACGATAAAATTCCAGATTCAAACAAGTAAAATCTTACAATATCGACTACAGCTAACGTCGCCACTACCCGCTTCCGCTCCCAAGGATCATCCTCCGTGACCATCATCATCTTGTCACTGTTTAATTACTAATCACTCTTCCACTGCAAATTATTCTTGCTAGATTGACAATATAATTCACACGCGACTGTCTCATATTACCCTAATTCGCTATTGAAACTTGTCTCACATCAGTTCCAAACTCACAGTAAGCCATACTAATCCGCTTTAATTTCAATACTAGAACTGATCCCACGACCTACTGCTCACCACAAATTACCTAATTATCACCTCTCACCTCCTAAAACAATGCATACTTACAGCTTACCTACTGCATTGAAAACTAAAGTGACCTTTGATATTACAAACTCACTCGAGCTCACTCCAGCCAAGCGCTTCCCAAAAAACTGTGAAATGGCAATGATAAACGTGGAGCTTTTCCTCCTTTCCGAATTTTACGACTGCACGTTGGCAAGTGCAATGGGAGCCTATTTAGAGGGTAATATACTATACGGAAAGTCTATTAAAAAATTATGAAGCGGTATAACCGCCGCCAGATTAGTTCACGTACCTATTCTTATTTCTAATATCAAAACTACTTTTTCAGGAGCTAGGCTTTTGAAAAATTAAAACAATATTTTTGGCTGATGCCAATACAGGAACGATGTCCTCAGCGCTGTCGTTGTTGTCACACTATCCGTGTCTCTCAAAAAGCAGTGTGTAAACTATACCCCATCCTATCTATTATTAGCCGCTTGCGAACATGAAGTTTTGCTAGTTATATAAAATACGAAATTCTCGAGTAATTTATAACTTTTTATTATTTTTGTCGTCTGTATATCAGGTTTTTAGGGAAGTAAAACTCATAGCCAAGAACGTGTATGTGTAACGATGATGTATCGTACCCGAGTAAGACTTTTTTAATAAAAAAAATCTTTCCAATTTTATCTTTGAAGTGTGCATAAATGCAGTGGGTCGTGTGTCCTTTAAAAAGATATGCATACCTATGCAATATGCAATGAAGATTTATTCATTTAAATCTATTCGATTTTTGTCTGAAAGTTTCTGCACCGACGCCATCATCACGAACGGTATTTTGGTGATATCTCCCCACGCTAAGTATAAAAATCTTTTTGCCCGTTACAAATTTTTTTTTGGAGTGGGACGAACACTATTTCACTATTTGATCAGGCTATTTTTCAAAATTTATTAGACCAAAGTCGTATGTATTTCATTACAAAGCAGTGCTGCTACGTCTTTGAGGAGGAATCAAGTGAGTCTTCAAACGTAAAACGTATCCCATTTACATTACAATTTCAGAGCTGAAACGGTGAAACATAAAACTGGCGACAGAAGCTACTATTTTTGCATATCATCGTAAATATTTTCGCTGAGATTTTTGCGCACTTTTTTTCTTGCGTAAATGCAATAAAAAGCGCACATATAATTTTGAGACTGCAACAGATCTCTGAAATAAATTTTCGATTTTGCAGTTTCAATCCTACGGTTTGCTGCAATGGGTTGATGAAACTCGTAAAATGAGTGTAATTTATGTTCAATGCAGCGGCTCTACTTGTTATTACGTAGATTCTTACGTAGGTTATCCGAATACCTATATTTTAGAGTTTTGCATTCCCACACTATTTCATGATTTCCAAAAGTGATAAAGTAACTGTTTAAAAATTTAAGCAAACAAAACTTACAAAATGAAATGCATCTTTTCCGAATGCGCAATGAACTTGGACATATCTGCGACTTGCGAAAATTTTCTTTCGAATGAGTGAAAAAGCATCACACTCCCGTCAGCTTACAATTTCCATTCCCTTCCCACGTTTCCATTTCCATATCTCAGCATCAGTTCATATGAAATTCTATAGAGGCAGCAGCCATTAGTTGCCAGAAATACTTCTCAGGCCGTTCTTTTATTAATGTCCTGTTAATAGATGGATATTTTTGGAGGGCATGCTAGGAGGAAAAGGAAAAAAATCTTTGTCGCGCCATTTCATGTGACAAGGAAATAAACTATTTTTTCTGGCAGAAACAAGTCTGCAGAAAGAGTGAAAAAAATTTTGCCCAAAAATTAATCATATTATCAACTTTCCAATCTAGACATACAAGTCAGCAGTCACTGACTCACTCCTCACTACTTTCCAGGTTAGGATGTTATGTATATGCGCTTGCTTTATATCCCCCGAAATAAAGTAAACCTTGTCATTTCATTAGAGAGAGATTTCATCTGCTGATACCCTTCTTTTGGGGACATCAACGTAATACGTCCTTTTAAATGAGTTCTGCCACATGGAACCCGCAGGATGAGTGATTTTAAAATAACAAAAAAGCAGTGTCCAAACACTTATCACTAGAAAATATTCTTTAGTGACATCGTAAGGTTTGTCCCCCGCAGAAATAGAATTCACAGTACAACACCTGCCTCCAAATAATAAATATTTTCGTTTTTGATTTACGATTTGCAGCACCCTATAAATAATCGGGAAATAAAAATGCAGAGGAAAATCTTGTAAGTAGTTTTAGGTTTCATGGTAAACCAAGCAGAGAAATTTTTTTAATAATAACTCTCTTCAAACTGAGCTAGTTTGTCATAGTAGAATTGGGTGAAAATGGCTGAGAGGGGAACAAACAAGAGGATAACGACCTTCCTGTACTTCCCGTTATTCTTTTACAAGGAACACTTTTCTATTCAGTAATACATATCGTATCAAAAAAATACACAATAAAAATTTTTACTGTTGCTACCACTTCCCCTCTTCCCTATCCCGAATTATATCTAGCATCTCTCAATTTCATATTGTAATGAATTAGAAACTGACGTGATTTATGGCTGTGCCAGTATGTCTCTGTCTCCCCATGTTTCAAACACGTATTCGTAGTTGTTGAATAATTGCCAACAAGCAGTTTAGAAACCCTGTCATACAGTTTGGTGACAATGTCTTTTGTTCACACGACTTCTGCCATTTACAAGAATTAAGCCGTGATCAGTTTCCACTTGTTGGAACATATTCTGAATTTGTTCCAAGCGTCTAAACGTCTAAGCGCTGGGGCTTGACACTTCCACATAACAAACACTTCAAGTTTTAAATTAGTGTACCGTTATGGCCTTTATGAATGTTATAAGGTTTTTATTTTCCTACTTCTTGCATTTATTTTGCAAATGGAAAAGTGATGTTGCAAATGTGACAATCGCTATATACCGTATTTTCCTAACAAAAGTTATTTCATGCAGTTTGCCTTACGTTACCGTCTGTGCTTAAATACTTGACAAAACCAGTTTCAAAAAAATTTTATCGCCCATATAATCTTGTGAAATTTTGTTTTTCAGAAAAATTATGAAATGCTTTTAGGACAAGTTGCAACGCAATATGTTTATACAACAAGCATATAATTTGCTCTTAACCGAGACTAGAGACTATTAACCCTTTAGCAAATGGTCGGATACAGCTCACCTTTAAATCGTACTTGCAAAGAAGGTGTGCAAAGACAAAGTAAACATTTTTTATCTGCAGTTCATTCAGAAAAATCCGTGTTTTTGTTTTCTCGGAACAAAACTTTCTGAAAAAGTTCCCAGGCTGAAAACAATGCTACCTAGTTTTAAGGGGAAAATCTCCATATAGCCCTTTTTAGCAATATCTTATCACCAAATCTTCTTGAATTCCTCTACACACATGCCAATTAGCCAAAGTGTTTTGTTTTTGTGTTTCGTACTTTGTCTCACTAAACGGACATGGCCAATATCCGGAGGAATAGAACCGACTCGTCTGTCTACTCCGGGTACAAACGTTACGCTGGTTTTTAGTGGGTGCACTGGAAATGTACATATGTGAGCATAGGTACGGTG
>JAHZND010005822.1:0-10541 GCA_027744115.1 Acrocyrtus sp. NNG-2020
TGGTGCGAAAAATGAAAATGGAAACGTGTACATATGGAATCCCATTTTTCACAAAAGGGATGTTTTGACAGGTTAAAAGCATTTTAGTTTTTTTGAATCTGGAAAAAATAGCTCTTCAAGGGGAAACACCCTTTCTGAGAGGAAAAAAAAATTTCAAGGACAAGTCCTAAAACTATTTTTTTTATATTTCAACTGACAAATATGTTTAAATGCCTAGATGAATGAAGCCGAGTGGAACCGAACCCAGATTAAAATTCATTCTGCAAGTAGACATCATGTAAAACTCTCAGATTGTGAGTATTAGCGAGGCGTATGTCAGTCGGTACGAAGAAAGCGAATTTAAGGAGGAAAGCTGAAGAATTGAGACTTTTTGTAGCTTTTGGGAAAAGCTCCAGAAAAAAGCATAAGTCTTTTAGTTAAAGTTATTTTTAAACATCCCTGCCACTTCGCTCTCTCGTCTTTGTGCGAGTCGTGAAAAGAATGAGTGGATTATTTCTCCCTTCCACTGTAATAGAATCAGTAACTCAAAACGAGTCACGGAAAAATGAGAGGATTTTGTTGCTCGAGATGGATTTCTCATTTACCGAAAATAGCAGTCTTGAGGAAAATGAAAAAAATGCATGTAATTCAATATGATCCATCTAACAATTTAATTTGTAGGGAGACAAGAAAAGTCCTGTTTAAGTAGGAGCTTCCACTGCCCGCCGTTTTCTAAAGAGAGGAGCACAGAGAGAAATGGAAATTAACAAAATATGCATATTCATCTAAAAAATATGAGCGGGTCTACTGACTGCTGCCTACTCACATCCATTTTTTTCTTATGATGAGAGCTAGAAACCAGACCATTTCTGCTTTCGCGACCACCATTCCAAATTGATTTAATATTACAACTGCCATTTCCCACGAGAAACTAAAATATTAAGTTAGGTGCTAGAGAGGAAAAGGCGGAAAAGCAGGGAAAATTTAATAATTCTCCTTCGCTAATAATCCACACCACTTCAGCGTAATGGAAAATTAGAGAAATCGGAGGGAAAATGCAGTTAGCAAAAATTAAATGAATTTTGATAAAGGAAACACTGAATGGTTTCTGTTTCCAGTGGAAAAGCTGTTTTGTACAGAGCTGCTGGCGCTATACGGCTATTTATAAAGGTAACAACTCTGCTGCACACACACTCACTGTATTTTCCATGGAATGAAGCTAATAATGAGCGAAAGCCAACTGATGAAGCGCAACAGACAATCGTATTTAGAATGGTGCGTAATCTCACTTCTCACGTCGATGACTACGGGGGACTACACATCCCCTTAAAATTGGAAATTGGAAAGTGTGCGAAAGGAAAAGTGAGAAGACTCAAGAGTCTAGAGAGGAGCGGTGATCTTCCTAGTGTCATCGTCATAGCAAGCCAGAGGAAAACTAAGTTAGCAAGGGGGAAAGGGAAAGCTCTGGGTGGGTTGAATGCACAGGGAAAATTGCATTTTGGGCCGACTCATATGCTAAAGTGTACATCAAACAACGGGCCCTCCACAACAGCGGAAATTGTGAGTTGAGAGCGGAATTTAAAATGCAAATTTTACCGCGCTCCTTCACTTCCGCTGGAGTGCTCGTGCCTTCTGCGTTTTTCCCTCAATTTGATCAGCTGAGGACGATGATTGGCCTTAATGTAATTTTTGCATAGACTCATTTACCTATTTATTCCGACTCTTTTCACCGCGTCAAAAAACTAAGCAGGCTACCTAGGTAAAGATATTCCCCCTTTTTTCCCAAATTCGGTCAAAGCCAGCAGAGAAAAAAAGACATTTTTATGCTTTCTCAATCGAATATAAATATTATGCAGTGGCGGTGTGTGAATAACGTGAAGGTCACTCTACCGCGACCGAACATGTCTACTGGCTAAATGATGGAGGAGGTCCGCAAACTGACTCAAATCGGAATTATTTAGTCAAATCATAAATTGTGCATGGCTATCACTATTTATAGTCTGGGTCGTTTTTTCCCACATGAAAAAAACTCATATACGCTTGTGGCGTCATGTCACCCAACATTATTGATGTGATTTGACTATTATGTCCCCGTGGACTTTTCGTCTGAGGAGGTGACCATTAATTATTTCGTTTCTACACGAGCATTGTCCAACCAAATGACACTGCATGAAATTTTGTAAAATGTAATAACCTTGATTACACACCTATTAATTAAAGTAGCTGCTCACCACTTACGAAAATCAGTTGCCCTCGAGTTTAAATTATTTAGTAGAAATAGAGGAATTTTTAAGTAGTTCATATACACGTGCCCGTCCTTGATGACCCTTCCAGTTACGTATTATTTTGTCTGCAAATAAAAGTCCGTATGAAAAGGCTCATAAAGCATGGGGCAATGCGAGACCGTTAAAACATCCACTTTTATAGAGTATACCGTGCCATTTTTATACATAATTACCTGCGTGAGACCTGTCTAATCAGCAATAATGGATTTTGTGTAATTCCATAATTACAGTATTCCCAAGTGCGACTACCGTTTCATGCTGCATTAGAAATGGCTCATTATGACAATACTTTTAACGGTGCCACTTATAGTAGGGCCTCTACACGTGGCATCAACCAAATCAAAGGTGGCACCGCCGGAAATCGCTGTAACTTACAGCTCAGTTGTTAAATGAATAGAATAATCGGCGTAGTTAGTGACGCACGACATTCATTATTACCAGTGTACAGGTGTTTGATGGTTCACTACCTGTGTCTACTCCAGACGAACCCTCTTTTGATTCGCCCATTTTACTGGTTATTTCAGATCTTCACATTTTCAGATCAATACTGCAACTCGAGACCGCTCTCCTCTATTTAATGCATGAGTACAGAAAAGTTACGAATTCATTCAGTCATTCTCTTTACGGGTGAAATTGGTTTCTCTACATTTTGGAGAAAGGACTTTTCAGGAGGCGAGCATGCAAATGAGCCAACAAGGGAGATAAAAATGGGAATGAAATTGAGTCTCTGGAGAGCTCACTCCTTGCCAAGACCTTTCACTTGGAGCCTATCTGCCGTCATCATCAATCTCCCTTATGAAATATGCGCTTCTATAACCACAACCACCTTATACAATTTTTTTAAAAAACCATTTTTAGCTGGTGTACAAGTATCTCCAAGTTAAAGTGAATATTTTTTCGCGCATTTTCCAATTCAATTCCTACTTGAGAAAAAGAGACAATAAAATTGAGCAGGAATCTATATCTTTTTTTTCAAATGTGTAAGCGTAGCTGAAGATATTACTGGAAACTGGAACTATTTCCCGTAAAAAATATTCCAATCACTTGAATAAGATGCAGCAACAAAGTAAACTTTATCTATGAACTTATCTACAAAAATTACATTTTGTCAGTGGTAAGCCATTCAGAGAAAAAATGGGGAAAGTTGCCACTCCTTACCAATCAGCTCAACAGTGCTAGCACCACCACCCACCTGAAAATTATGTTTTTTTCCCTTTTTCAGTCGGCTCCCAACCAGAAAAAGCTGTCACTTTTGTCCGCACACCTCCTCCTATTCACTTTGACTTTGAATTGACAAGAGCTACACGAACACAGAAGGTTTCAATTTCATATCAGCTTTCAGCAACCATTCTTTCAACAGTTTTTTTTGTCTGCACACTTCAATCAGGAGCCCAGGTTGAGTGAGGCAATATATCTCTGTGAAGTCCTAATATGCACTGCATTCATTTCAAGAAATTGTTTGCACAGTTTGACGACAATTGCTACCCCACAGATTCCTTGTCACTGTCACAAAAGACAAAAAATGAAAATTGGAGAAAGGAAATTTTACCTCCGCTTTTCTTCCCATCCTCCCATTATTTCTCAGGGACATTCATCACCGCTCCACCACAGTGTCGTTCTCATCACATAAATAAATTACCAAAAAAATTGTCTTTTATCTGCAGCAAGACAGCCAAGCACTCTGCTTTACTACATAACCCACTTTTCTCTCACAGCTTGAATGCTTGAATGCTTGAAAGAGAGGAGAAGAGTGGAAGGATCGAAAGTACCTTGGAAAAAATTACACACTCCACTTTCTCCAGCAACAATTTCCTGCTCTTCTGGAGAACAAAAAAAGCCTACATCTGAAGACTTTGAGCCACACTAGGATGTAATAACCGCAAAATGTCATATTCTTCTCCCCAACTTATTAATATTCAGAAAGGGAAAATTGTGACGAGAACGGGAGACTCAAAACTCAAAGCCATGTGTTTACTTTCCCTTTTTTCCCCGCTGGAGGAAGGAGATACGGTACTAGTGGCTTGTTTCCATTCATTGTTCATATTTATCCAAATAACCTCCTCACTTTTATTATAATGACTTAGATATCACTATCAAAATCTGAGCGCCGAAAGTGGAACACGGAACATCCTGAATACATTGTTTTTATTGAATGGATTGTAAACAAAGAATGGTTCCGCGGGAAAGGCAGCTCACCCCACAAGAGTACATGGAGGAACAGCGAAAAAAAACTTTTTTTTTCTAGTGTCTGGAGGAAAACCTTGGGCAAGTGTGTCTTGTGTAACAGTCAAAGACTGAATGAGCTGTTGGGAATCGATTTCACCACGGTTTTCAGACTTCTTTTCATACACTCCGGGTAAAATAGATATGGCTTTGCTCTTATGCGAAAACAAGCTTTTTAGCTTCAAAGCTGAATAAACTCCTGGAGTGAGCTGTGAAGCAGCAGTGGCATACTAAAACTGGTTAACGTGATGAAACTGAACGTATTTGGCACGCTGTGAGTTAGCAAGCAACAGCAGACACAGCATGACATGCACTGCATCCCAGCTTGCTCAACATGCCCAACTTTAAGGAACAGTTTGTGCGTAACACAACCGAAGAAAACTTACTTATTTTTATCGTAAAAATGTACATACAGCACACCAAAAAGGAAATTCCTCTTGGGAATATGAAAAATGGGAATACTCCCCAGAGAAAACTCACCAACGAATGAACTTTCTTTATAAACCTCCCTCCATTCTTAATAATTCATTTTCCGTGCGAATTCGTCATGCCGCAATTATAATTTTTGATTTTACGCTCATTTATCGGTATATATATTTGCTTGAGACTGCGGCTCTCTTTTATTTTCCCCGGAATAGCCTTTTTTGTGATAATAATGCTAACGAGCCAGAAATTGAGTGCACATGGAGGCTCTGGGGCTTAGCAAGTTACCATTTTAGCGAGTCATCCAAAAGGGCTGATCCAGATATTTCTGACAGTGCTGTAACTTTACAGATCACTGCTTGAAATTTTTTTTGGGGGAATTGGGGGATTTTGCAGTTATTCTTTTTTTTTGCCTGCAGTAATGGCGGAAACAGATTGCCAGTTGAGATGGGATGTTGTTTCTGCTGTTGTCATATTTCATTCCTTCCGATTGAGTAGCTCTCGGATAGAAATGAGATTAATGCTTAGCCATCCTCTTTTTCCCTGCAGCCTTAAGTCAATTTCTATTTCCGGCCTAGTGAATTCCCCAGTATTATGCCAACTTGGATTTCGATGTACAGAAACATATCATTTTTTGCGGAGGTTAGGTTAAGCTAATAAACGAAATTAAGGCGGAGAGAGAACTGCTTATGGGGTGAAGTGAGACAGACGACGAACAAACTATGTAGGAAAATTCCACCAGTCCGGGTTTTCTTTGCTATGTATAAAATGATTAGATTCTTTTACTTTTCCGCTGTTGTTTAAAAGCGGATAAAAAAGCTTTTTAAGTTAAAACTAGGAAATACATTCAAGTGAAATTATAATCCCAGTTAATGCAAAAAGAATTCAGATATTTAGGCAAGGAGCCATCCAATATCGTCGCTGTAAGTGGCATAGCGCATAGTGCCCCTTTTTCGCATAGGCATTCCATTAATAGATTAAGTAAATTCTATTCCGAGAATCTACGCGTAATGACAGTAGTAAAAGCAGGATAAAAATCTAAGAGGTCTTATCTCCTAAGGAAAAAGGAAGGTATGCATGGCTCTGGAATTTATTAGAAAACTTTTTTTTCTCCTCGTTTCCCCAATCTCTGATTCACTTCCAGTTCCAGTGAGCAGTAGAAGAGAAAAAAACAATGCGAAAAACTCCACTCATGCGTATCTTTTTTTCCAAAGAAATGCACAAAACTTAGAACTATACTGGGTTAGTAGGTTGCGCTTACAGGAAAAAAAAATTCAGCTGGGACGTTTAGGGATTTTGGTACGTGTGGTTATGTTTGCGATAGCTTTTGCACGAAAAAAACACACTTTTCTTCGTTTTCCTTTCCCTCCTCCCAGGGATTTCCACTAGAAGGAAATGTGGAATGAGCGTAATTCAATTTCTCTAGTCCCAATTCGGATCCTTCTTCTTTTAGGTGTTGAGTGTAGAAAACCGATTTGACAGACTAATTATGTTGGTACCCTTCAGCTTCTACGAGGAGAAATCTCCCCATAAAAAAGGCGAGCAAAAAAAATTGTCCTGATGGACTTGGCGTAACTTTGTACTGCTCTGATTTTTATTTTCTTACAACTTCCAGCCTTGAAAGAGCAGTCATGTTGACGATAGAAAAAGACTAAGCACACATATGACCCAGAAGAATATTTTTTTATTTGTACGCTATTCCCATTTAAAATGTAACTCAGTCAGTGCAGCTACTTTTTTGGAAGGTCAGTCAGGTACATAAAATATTGGGAGACAAAAAAAATTTGGCCACTGTAATAATTCCCCGGGTGGATCTAAGCAATTTGCCGAAACTTGTTAAAATTTATGTCCTGTTTGCTCTCTTCCATCACAAAAAAAATTCAATTCCTCCAGCCGCCAAGGGCACGACCTTTTCGGCTTGTAGGCAATACTAAGAAATTCTAAAAGTTACAGACAGACAAGGCCTACCACGTAGGCATGTGGAAAATAAAAAAAAGTGAAATGTTTACTTAGCATCTCTCTCAGCACATAATTTGCCATAATTGCTGTTTACCACTGTGCACGAAGCGGCACTGCGCGGTTTAATTAAAAATTGAACATTTCCGTAAATCTGAGAATGCTGATCAGCTAAGCAGAATCATAATTTTACGTGCTCTCCTAGTAAAACAGTCCATTCCGCACTTTCGCTGGTAAGTTCACTGTCATTAGACACGTGCAGATATACGTTCTTATTTTATCAACGGAAACTGAAGCTATCGCGAAAGCTATCAATCTTGCATAAACAAGGGAGAACCTTTTTCCTATATGAACATAATTTCCTGTTGGGAAAAAAAAATTAGTGAAAATTTACCACCCGTCGCAGCTCATGTATTCGAGTAGCGTACAAATTCAATCTGAGTTTCGGAACATCAACCAGTTTAATGTATGAACTCTGCTCAATGACCCATTTAACAATGGATGCTGGAGAGTAATAAAAAATGCGCAGCCGACTCGCCCATTTCATTCAGTACAGTAAACATTCAGAGAAACAGTTTTCATCTGTTTTCCGACATTTTTATCTTGTTTAGTTGTGTTAGCGGGAGTGAAAGGTTTTGCGTTGCGTGGGATCGATTTCATCATGTTTTCCGTTTTTTCTCCTCTCCCCTCAACTCTCAACTTTGTTAGTTTCCCACAGGGAGCCCACACTACAAGCATACGTAATGCCTTTTCTACTCCAAAAAAGTTTTTTTATTCAAAAGTACGAAAAACGACTCCAGTAGATTCGCACAATTCAGCTGAATTCCGCCCGCATCTTGAGGACAGTGAAAAAAAAAGTTTTTTAAAGGAAAAAGGCAAACAGCATATTTCAATATCGAAAAAAAACTTTTCTGACGGATCAGGGTGCTCTCCGTGTACGGTTTATGATGACAGTGGTTCTAGTTCGTGTTCCAGTAAAAGTGATACTTGAAGTTGAAGATCTCCAATCTTCAACTTCGACACAGTTTTTTATCACTTACGCTGACAGCACGTACGGAACATAAAGCATAAAAAAAAGTTTCATGACATGCTGTCATTTANAAGTTGAAGATCTCCAATCTTCAACTTCGACACAGTTTTTTATCACTTACGCTGACAGCACGTACGGAACATAAAGCATAAAAAAAAGTTTCATGACATGCTGTCATTTACATAATAAACATATGGAGATGTTGCCCACGCTCACAATCTCATCATTATAAAAGTGGAAATCAGCTTGGAGAATCTCCACTTTGTTTAGCGACAAAAACTGGATACAAAATGACACTGGAAGAAATGAAGTTGCTTCTTTGGAAAAGCAAAGGGGAAGTTCTATTGACTTTGAGAAAACAAGATTTTGTTTTGCTACTGCAGTTATTTTCCAGCTCTTCCTTTTATGTACATGGTGAAATGTGAATGAGTCTTCGGCTATTATGAGGGTGCGAACGCATTACCGCTCCCACTTTAGCATTCCTTTTCGTTCCAGATGTAGATTAAAGGGGAAAACACTTATGGCACATTTTTGAAATTTAAATTAAGCAAAAATTTAACAAGCAAGCAGCGGCACAGCATAAACTTAAGGACATTCTTCACCACACCGTAAAAAAAGTGTATCAGATGGGACCTTTCTACTAAAAAGAGACCCTTATACTTACATGCGCCATTACCATAGAAGTGATCTAGAAAGTTTCAGATGTTTCTCTAAGTTCCCAATTTATCATGTTACGCTGCCTCTCTGTCTGCTTGAAAATGGATACGGAGGGAGTTTGCTTTTACCCACTTTCCACTTCCGCCTATCATTTTACACGTACGAGTCTACACTTAAGCGCCGGACGAGAGTATCATCCATTTCATAATCATCTCTGTAATGCTGACCATTACTCGACAAGCGGTTGGCGACCCCATCTAAAAAAGGCCAATAGTGGGAGATAACAGTGACTGCACTATGGCTTGGTTTTTAAGCTACGTAGTTTCCAGTTCGCCTGTATTTTCACCATTGCATAATATGGGTATAGTCTCTTACGTCGGTGGAAACACAATCCACAAATCTTAATCTGCAAAGTGAAATCAACAAAGCTCTTGTGTTTTGTTGTTGCGCAAAGTAAATATGCGATATGCGATTATGACCGAATCGTGCATATGGATGCATTTACTATGGCTTTAATTAAAGCATATCTGCATTTTGAACACTGCAGTGGAAATATTTTTTTTCAGGTCAACGGTTTCTTGTAATTAGGTACGGTGAAAATGTACTAACATGCCCTGGAATAACTTGTCAGTTGTAGATTGGATTCGCATTAAGTTCCCGTTCCGATGTAGTCGTAATAGTAATCTTATCTTTACTGTTTTCAACTCTGCAGATATCCACGACCTCAGGTTACAGCCTTGAGATAGTGAGTAGAAGAGAGGTGAAATAAAGCGTTGAAAATGGAGAAAAGGGTGGAAACAGGTGGTGTTACATAACCATCTCGCTTTTTTTATTAGACACTCACTATCGTGGCCAAAGTAAGATTAGATGAAGCCCGCCAGGAGAGCCAAAAAGACTTAATAGGAGCACACTGTATCCCTCTTTTTTTTGCAACCAAGGTTGAGAAAGCATTTTGCCATAAAACCAGTAGATAAACGTGGGAGCCACCAACCGTTAATTTTCATGTCCATAGCTGTGCATGTAAAAGCGCATTAAGCAGTAGTATGAGTAATTTTCATGCAATGTGTGAGAACTCCCCATCCACATAACCTTAACTCATTTCCAGGACAGACGTGGTTAGTTTGGTTCCGTTTGAAAACACTCCGAGTCAGGGTTTCAACGGCTCCCTAAATTTTTATGGGCTGCAGTTCCGCAGAATTTTTTTTGCTATTGTCGGTTGATTACATGAATACGAATTGGGAGTGGGCAAATATTGGGAGCACCGCAATTAGTGCTCCTTTCCAATACCTAGCCGAAAGTAAGGGAAGGTGGAATGTGCCCATTAAAACCCACCTCGGAAATTTGTCCGGTATGCCTTCTCCTCAAAAAAAAACTGTTGCAAAGTCATTAGAAGAATCACACAATTTTATTTGCTCCTCGGCTTGTTTCTAAATTGCTTTCTTTAGTCATTTCTCACTATCACGCCACCACAGATAAAAAGCCTCTCCAGCTCTTCACCGTAATTGGTCAAGGGGCCTGGAAAGACAACAGAAAGGAAAATGAGTGCTTAATGTCTTGTAATTAAATGTTGCTTGGAGGGGGAAGCTCGCAGTTTACTAAAAAGAAATAGTCCTCCCTTCAAACTCCTCTTTAGACTTTTCCTAAATGGCCTGACTTACTACTCATCCATTCCATCGCATTTTGTGGTCTTATAAAAACGCTTTCCTTTCATTTCCCTACTCGTCTGCTTCTTCTCCAGAGTGAAAATCTTAGCTGGAAATCTTCCTTCCTAATAAGCCATATTATTTATTCGCTGAAGGAGAAACAACTTTCTCTACGAGAACCACAATATTACAGAGTAAAGCTGAAGTGTCCTTTGAATCTTTGAATTTACGATTTTTAATGACGTCCTTCCTAATAAGAAGCGACAAGGCAGGATAGCTGGATTAGCTCTTATGCATTTCGTATCCTTTTAATGTTCGCCACATAATTCTCAGCACACTCTTGAA
>JAHZND010005823.1:0-15109 GCA_027744115.1 Acrocyrtus sp. NNG-2020
TCGACGATTTAAAATTGCAAAGGTTCAAACATTAATTAATTTAGCAGTCAGTTGAAGCTAAAAGCACATACTTTATTCAGTGCATCACATAAAAGTTTTACTAGACCAGAAATCAACGAGACGGTTACCTACTTTTATTTGAAATCGCAACTTAACTTTACTTTCTAATCAGTACGGTATACATTTAAATATTACTAGGTGATGTTTCTATTTTTGCATCAACATTTAGGTAATTACATGCCTGCAAATGTAGTTAGTAGGGTGCACCTATTGAGCTTACTTCCAGAGAGCAGCGTTGGCAATATTGTCCAAGTAAACACCTCCACCGGCCAACGCTGTTACGCTTACGCACTGGTACGTGCCAATTAAGATTCGGATGGGTTTCAAAGCTAAAACTCGTCTTCTTAACCTTTTCCTTTCAACTGGGCCAACATTAGACTGTGCCAGGTAGATTTTTACGGCTGCAAAAAATTCTCGAGTTGCAGCATCCACCTGCGATAACCCGTAAAGGCCATGAAGCACCCTTCCAGTGGTGTACTGAAATATGAATATTTTATACTATTAGCAAATTATCATGTATTTAATTGGTCAACGTAAATTCAAAAATTATAAAATATCTGAATTACAAGAACATCTAATAAAATCCACTGGCAATCCTCAATCGAGGCTCCCATTTTTAGGAGACGAAAAATGTAGAAAGCTTCTAAAGCCTGTTGAGCGCTGGAGCTAAAGTAAAATATTGAGAGTAGCCTTGCCCATCCAATCCCAAAAAAATGGCTGATATTTTTCTCCAGTTGCTCATAACTTTTCAAAATGTCCTGAATTTTGTAGGGTACTTTGTTATGATTATTTTCCAAAAGCTTTATTGACTTTGTAAGAGCTCTGGTGGTAACTTCATAATGGAAGCAAATTATTCCTGGAAAGGCTAGCATCATTGACCAAGCTGCAGCCAAAGTGCACATGCACTGGAAAAGCATGATGAAGTACAGGCTGTCCACAAGGGGACCCTTCCATGGAATGGCTCCATACATAAAAGTTGGATCCATTACCTCAAGATTTCCATACGATGACAATCCAAAGTTGATCATCGTTGAGTAATCTACAATACTTAAGGATCCGACAGTTAAACTCTTTTTTGTAAAGTTATATAAAAAGCATTTCCTCGTATGAATGAATATCTGCCACACTTTAAAAATTTTCCAAGAATTTAGTTTTTTCCATTCTGTCGGATCTCCATGTCTAGTGAACTTGCCCCAGATACGTCTGCAAGTGTCCATGGTGGCTAGTAGGGATTTTAGCAGAGGCAGGTCAGTGAAAAGCCGATCACAACAGTACAACGGTGCTATGACTATCAGCGCGAGTAAGGCCCCTAGTAATCCAAATAAATCCAAGGTCCCCGTCTCGTGAGCTTGCCATAAAATCTCCAGAAGAAAAAACAGCAAATAGAATAGGCTGGCTATTGGCATTAGCCTCGTAAAAAAGTAGCCAAAGAGATTTCCCTTGGAATACCTAACAGCCTCAATCGCTTGTAAAGACAGCTTGGGTGAAATAGACGGGACATTGCATAATGAGCAAAGAAGAGTAGAATAATACTTGAAAATAATATTGAATTCGTGGCAGATAGAGGATGGCGAAGAATTTCTCATTTTTATAGGGAGCTTGAGCCCGACTATACTTCTCAATTGCTGTCTCAGAAATAAAATAATTTCCGCAAAAACTGAGGAAAACAATGAAATAGTGGCATGCCAGCTAGAACTTAACGCTTCCCTTAATGATGCATGCCTACTTTAGTTTATGACTGAAACTAAATGTTGAATTAGGTAATGGTTTCAGTTTCTTACATAATTGAGGGAGCCAAGATATACTAGGATTGATTCAGATTACGTAATGTAAACTTGGTGAAAGACAGGGTAGCTTTTGTAAGGCGTCATTTGGGACTTAATTTTTAATAAATGTGGCTACAGTTTATGGAGGCAAAAACTAGAATGCGTGATTTAAAGTAGGTATGTGTATATAAGTTAATTTTATTTCCTAAAAAAACTAACATAAAACTTTGCGGTTCCAAATACCGAAGGATTCAACATTAATAAGCTAATAGGAAAGAAAGAGAGAGTCAGTTACCTAATTCATTCCATCACTTACATTTTTTGCCAGTATAGGAATCAGTGAGACGGTCAGTTTCTGATTTGCTGAATAGCAAGTTGAATGCTAAGAAATGATTAAAAGCTCTACTTGTACCCAGTTTTCACACACAATCAAAAATTCGGAAGGCTAACCAAATTAAACAAGTAAAGTGTTTATACTTTTATAGTCGCCTTACTGGCTGTCGCCTTGTTCGTGTATTGCTAATTTATACTCTGAAGTTTAACATGAGGAAGGCGGAATTCCGGTAATTAATTCTTGCCCTCTTTCTAAATTATATAAATGATTATCGTTGAAGACCCCTCCGATCTACAATATTTCGTGACGCGGGCAAATGCGATTTAGGTATACGCCAATTAAAATTTGACGATGATTCATCAATACTACATTTACTCTTCCACCGATCCCAATTAAATTCACAACAGTTTAAATATCCCATTAGCCAGCATTCTTCAGTCATAGTCATACCTTGCAATCATTTTTAATTTTCTTGCAGATATTCCCTTTTCCAACCTACGGCGTGCCCTCCACTTCTCCAAGAAAAAAGAAATATCGGAGCTGTCTTCACCGAAGAGCAAAGTTCATTTGTCTCCCGGAAAAATGCACGTACGTGTCCTTAGTGCATGTACGGAAGCTCTGAAAAGCATTATCCTCCTCTATCCAAGCTTGTAATACAAATAGGTCTGCATTACAATCTCCCGCTGATATACGCTAGAGCTGAGCCGTAATATGGGTACGAGCGACGTAAAGTCAACTACTCTCTTTCCTTGCATCAGCCTCTTTCTCAATTTCCAACTTATCGCTGCCTCCGTCTCCGTCCTTTCTTTAAAAAAAAGTCTCTTTTTCTCGTCTATCTCTCGAGTCAAAACATATGCCTTGTGTCGAAATCCACTCTGCCCTCTTTGTTATCCTCTCTACTCGATCTTGTTCCTCATTTATTTCCGTCCCGACACACACACACAGACCTCATCATTTCCCTGTCAAAGTTCAGTGCGGGATGAGAGAAAAAAGCTTTTCGTTTTCTTCTCCTCTCCCCGCTCTTCCCTTTTCTCCATCTTCACGATCAATTACCATTAGTCTTAGCTCCGAAAAGAGCCTTTCTCGTCATGTCTTCTTACTTCCCTTCCCATTTTTCACTCTCTCATTCTGATGCATTCAATTCATGCGAGCACTGATCATGATGATGATGATGCTTCAATGCTGGGCTGCTCCAAACAGCATTTTTCATTTTATTCAATTTACTCGTAAATGATTTCTCTCCGAGCTTCTACTTAAGTACACACTCCTCCATTCCTATTTACTTTTATAGCCATCTCAATTAAATTATTCCCGAGGAAGAAGTCCGATGCTACCGCCATCGCTCTCGAGTACCACCACTTTCTCCTCAGCCAAGATGTCACGGGCCCGTTCACGGCTTGCGCCATTCCTCGCAGCCCTAACTGAGGCTTTGTTACTACGTCCCGGAATGTTGCGGTCAACTCCGTCATCAGCGCCCAGAAACGACCTCGACATCCGAATACCTGCAGATCTTCATTTAAATACTGTTCCAATTCAGTGATATTGTTTGTATCAGCCCAAGCCTGGAAAAATGGAGCGAATAAATTACTGGAAAGGTATAAATTTATGAATATGTTTTATTTAGCACTTTACGTGCTGAAACGGTGGCCAGAGAAATGAGTAGCGGTTGCGGATGGTGGGCTCCGGATACGTCACAAACACCGTTTTGCTCCAGCTCCACAATTGATTTGGTGTGAGGGAGTAAGCCGGTGCAGCGACTGGAACAAGATAGCGGCCTAAGTACTTGTCAACCAATTGAATTAGCTGGGAATGAATTCTCTCCTGTTCCGACTGATTGGGCTCTCCTTTTGTGTGAATGGTGACACGATGAAAGTCGACAAACACAATTTCCTTTCCGTCCGTTTCCTCCTGAAACCTTTTCACATCGGAGAGCAATGCTGAGAGCGGGATTTGCGGTAGGAGAGAGTCATGACTGATCCAAAATATTTCGGCGGTCTCGTTCCCACTCTCCTTCCCAGCACGAGGGAGGAAGGGATGGTGGGTCACGCGCACGTCCAAGTAACGGATCCCGTAAATGAGCTGGTGGTAAATGGACTCCTCTTGCCTACAGAAAGGGAGTCGGAAGAGCGAGTAAATTATTTTGAAAATTGATCGCATCATTTGGAATTATAAACTGCTCACTGGTTTCATCTTTATATCTTACGTGATTTCGTATGCAGCCACTGGATTAATTTCCGACTTGAGGACACCCCGATATTTTTCCCACGAGCCGGAGTTGTGAGTGCCCGGCACCATCAGGGAAGTCACTGCTAAATCCCCAATTGCCTCTTTAAGCTCGCTCATCCAGAAGGGATGCATTCGGAGACAGTTGCTTTTCAACACAACTCCCTCCAATCTCGTCCCGTTTGCATCAGCCACTCCTCTCGTCCGAACGTAAGCTATCCAGTAGCCCAAATAGCAACTATTTTCCTTCAGCTCCTCTCCTCTCGGGGATAAATCCGCTTTCCCTTGCTGCTGCGATACTGATCCCTCGTATCTAGCAGCCGTTTTGTAGTAGCCAGAAGCCGCTGCAGAGCGGGACTTGATTGTGTACTTGTGGTCATCTGGAGGGGATGGAGGTGGTTGCGGAGATAACGACGAGGTTGGATCCCATCGGAATAGTCCTACGTAATCTTCCACTTGTCTCAAATCCTCCTCAATCGGGAAAACTTTGTCAAAATTTATCCAATTTAGCTCCACTCTCCGATCACATTTTGTTTCTGTAAACCACGTCCACGGCTTAAACCATCGACGGAGGGGACAATCCGGTTCCGACGACACAGTCACATAAACCTCCGGCTCTGTCCCAAACAAACCTTCACTCAAAGATATCACTCGTTTAAAATTAACTAACTGAAAAATCGCATTAGCCAGCAGAACTAATCTTAAAAAATGGAAAATCTTTCTGCCATTGCACCAAGCCATCATTAACTTCGCCGTCAAACATTCACCCGTTCTGTAGCACACTAAACCCAAACTGCATATCTTTTTCTAAAGCGTTCATAAACAATGAATTATTCGCAAATTAGCCACTCTACACGACAGTTTTCATGCATAAAATAACAATTCTGCCCTTCTTCCACAACTCATGACATTTGACTCTTTCACAAAGAGTAGACGGTGACGCATCACACTCTTCGTCTCATTCTCTGCTAAAACCATCTCCGCCTTAATTCCCCATCCATGTCACACATCATTTCAATATCCTTTTTTCCCTTCTTGTCATCCTTGTCATATTCGCAACATCCATATAAATGAATAGGCATGAAAAATAGCTCATTATTATTTTCACCACCGCCACCAATTTTCTGTTTCCACCTTGGAGCTCCCAGCCTAAAAAACCACCACATCACCGCCAACAAAAAAAAGTTTTTTTTATTGCACCGTATAAATCCATTCAACTCAACGTATACCCAAGAAGAATACAAATGGGACATAATAATATATTTTCAGTCTCGTCATCCTCATCACCATGATCATCCTCACAATCCCTTTTTTCTCTTTTACACCACACCACGGAGCATATATCACCCGCCCGAGCTTTTCTAAGATCTGCTGGCAGAGAGCAGAAAGCTCTCCTGAAAAAAAAAGAATAGAAAACGAGCTCATTTTTTACGTGTGCACTCGCTCTCTCCATCATGCAAAGTATAATAATGTGATGAGGTCATGGCAATTCACATGCATAATGATAATGATCCAGTGAGGGTAGCCATCCGTCCTCCCTGTCATATCTCCACTATAATAATATATTCATGCTCAGCGCGTAATGTGAAAAATAACAATAAAACCCTTTTAATACTCTCCTCCAATATACACGTCTTGTCGGAGTGGAAGCAGCAGCAGTGGCTGCTGAAGTATCATCCTCATCAAAGTGATCATGATGAGCGGCAGCAGGCAATATTTTATTCTTTATGCGTTCCTACTTTTTCTCCATCCACAAAGGTAAAAAAATAGATGTATTACGGCTTCACGACAACAGAAAATTGTCTGTGTTATATCATCCGATCCTTTTTATGCCCCTTTACTTATGGAATATTATGTAGCAGTAAAAAAAGTAGTGTAAAAAAGAGGAAAAAATGTAGAGATGATGGAACATGACACCCGGGGTGTGAGAGATGTGTGTCCCATCAAATGACAACTGCAGATGTTTCTCCCTCCCTCTCTCGCGAAACGGGAGGAGGAGGAGAGGAATGGAGTAACAACAACAACACAACAACAGGAAAAATAGGTTCTATTGTTCCGAAGTGACACTGAATTATGAGGAACCCTGTGGGCTCATTGTTGTGAGTCCTTCATCCATTTTATGTACATCATCCCATCATCCGTTTCCATTCCCCCTTTATGACACACTGCTTTTTTATTACAAAAAAATTCACGATGGAGAGCAGGCCGTAAAGTTTCAAAATTTTGCCGGGCGTTTGTTTCTATTCCTTCTAGGTAGGGACGGCTAATGAAAAATCAGGGCTCTTCAGCATAAAGGCATTTCAAAATTAAATATAACTGCAGTTAATTGAAGCGGCATTTAAGGTGCGTACACACTACACAGAAAAGAAAAGTGCTTTGGTACAGTTATAAATAAATGGTGCACTGGTACCTAATTACAGAATTTACGGTACTCATGAAAGCAAGAGGGGAAAGGAGGAGGAAACATCGTCATTATTACATAGTGCAGAAGGATTGTTGTAGGAACGGTAGTGCACGCTCTCATTACCGGGCTCAAACTCAAGATCATAAAGGAAGGGTGATAAGTTTCAGTGCTCGCTTTTCGGTTGCATAAGACAAAATCCTTTCTTAACCCCAAACAGCATTACGCAGCAATCCCATTTTGTACCAGCTAGCGAGTGGTGCTTTTATGTGCTCGAATTATTTTACTACTTTAAAAGCAAAGTGCAGCCCTAAAATGAAAATAGTTTCAGGTTTCGAAATAAATTTTGGAAAAATATTTATTTTAGCTCTCTCTCTTCTCTTATCCAACTCAACTCTTTTCTTGTCCAGTTACGCTGGCAGACAAGCACAAGAGCTCTTTACTCTATTTTCCACCCTCTTAACTTTGACAGTTCCACTTCCTTCCTAACACACGTCTCCATTCTACAGCTTTAAAAGCTCAAAAAGTAAAAAAAAACCGAAATGAAGTAGTATTGCACTGGAGAGGATGGATTTTTTAAGTAGATTTGTTCTATTTATCAGGACTGTCTCTCTCCTTTCCCCTACTTATTTAGTCACTCACTTCACATTTTACTTAGATATATATTTGTTATCCGTCACGTCAACAACAAAAGAATGAGTAGTTTAGAATAGGGAAAAGAATAAAAACTTCAATTATCTCCGACCTCCTGTGGCCCCTGCGGACGTGCTTCCATTTTATCTCTTTCCCCTCCATCCCCAGCACAATTCACGAGAAAAATGTGCCGACGTCATGTCAAGTTTTTTTTGGAGATGGAAAAGATCCTCGACCAACATGCCAGCCAGCAACGCATCCACCAGCACTATTCTATTATACTTTATGATTATCATCATCATCATTTTCAATCTTCATATGAACACTTTTGTAATTTGGAACAATGGCTGTCTCGAGCGGATATATGCGCTTCTTGTCCTGCTTGCACCGAGAGCAATATTACATCATGTAGATTACTCCTCTTACTTCTTCAAAAAAGAGTCAAAACTCCATTTACGGACTGGAGGCTTCATCATCAGAAGCATTTTTGTTTTCTGGTGGGGTCGCTCAAACTGAGATTTTTGTTAAAGACTCTTTGTCTTTTTTTTCAACCTCAAAAATGGTATCTATAAGAGAACAACAATAACAGAGCAGATAACACAGCCATGCATCACTTTTTCCAAGGGAATGGAATCTCTAATACACAGTTTTTTTGTCGTGTCTTCTTTTTGTGATCCGATCCGCCCCAGCAGGCCCTTGTCCATTTTAGACATTATTATGAGAGTCATAAATCAAGTTGTGTGAGCCACTCTGTGGCTTCTCTCCTCTCCTTTACAGCTTTTCCTCTCTCCTAACGCTCCTCTCTCACCGTCTACAAAAAAAGGAGAAATAAGAGTTATATTTTTTATGCTCCGAAACGATTTTCGTTTTTCTCCATTATTACATTTTGAGATTTAAATGGCGCATTTTAGTACGGTCTAGTTGGAGACGTAAACACGAAGTTGAAATGTTATAATAGAATAAAGTACACATGGAGAGAGCAGACATATCGTATATCATCCCTGCATTATCATATCACTGAAATTTATGGCCTATGAATTATTATCATGTGAAATGTGAACAAAAGCGTGCCCTCCCTTTTTCCCTATGCTCCGCTCTTAACGGAGAGCACGTACTTTCATGTGTCAGCCAAAAATATATATTTGCGCCCTCCTCTGAATACTCCGAATCACCAGGAAAAATATATTTATGACTGTGCTAAAAAGAAATTCCAGCGAGGAAATGAAATGAGTTATATATGAAAATTCGTCATTACGTAATAAGAAAAATGAGTTCATCTGACTGTGGATATCGATTTGGGAAAAGTAGAGGAAAATAGTGGGAAAAGCGTCAAATATAAAATGTATGGATTTGCTAAAATTCAATGGCATTAATTACGTGGAGTAATAGCTGTGCTTGGAGAGAGTGGATATAGTTGGGAGCGAGAGCCAGGGCGTTCAATTACCACCTCGATTTATCATCAAGTAGAATGGGTGTTTTGTCGTTTGGTGTACTTCCTTATGTACACTCCTGTCACGCTTGATTGATGGTGAATGAGGGAATGNGAGAGTGGATATAGTTGGGAGCGAGAGCCAGGGCGTTCAATTACCACCTCGATTTATCATCAAGTAGAATGGGTGTTTTGTCGTTTGGTGTACTTCCTTATGTACACTCCTGTCACGCTTGATTGATGGTGAATGAGGGAATGAAAGGAAATGAAGATTGAAAGTTAGCTGGCGCTTTGTTGCTGAGTGTGCCCTGGTGTTCCTTGGATATGTTGTGCGTGCATATTTCCAAGTGTCAAAATTCCGTCTGATATGATGATGACGGTGACGTCTCTTACAAGGTCTCAGCTTGATTGATGAGACTAGTGCTATGTGCCACATGATGTATTATGATTTACTGCCACCGATGAATGGAATTTTCTGCTTATAAAATTTACCAAATTGCTATTTGCACACTGCCACATCCTGACTCTAGCATCCCTGACTGATTACACTCGGAACGGGTCATTGCAATTTCGCCAGGGTTGCATGCATGCTCCAGTACAAAAAACAGCTTGAAAATGCTGGGCGAATATGGGTCAGGCAAGACTGTATTACAGGGCTGTGAGCGGACGGGAAACTGTACATATATAACTGCTCTCTGCATTGTTTTTTTAAAAAATGAATTGATTAATAGGAGCGCGTTTATTTTCTCCAGTGTGCGCCATGTGTGCACGCCACTTTGTCCTGGATGAATTTGTTCTTGTCCTCTGTAATTCTCCCTTGGGTCCCATAAAAAGAAAAATGAGCTGGAGGAAGGAGCGGAGCACCAAAAGCGCAGAGGAGCAAGGCTAGGGCGAAGGACGGCTCATAGAAAAAAAGGCTAAAAGTTGAAAGATGGAGAAAGCGAAAGTGTAAATAAACTGGGAGCGGAGTGACATTATCTTTATGCATTGTTGGCCAAACAGAATTGAGGTCTGTTGCGATCATTCCCTCTACTCTAGTGTATTATCATCTTCATAGGTCAAACTTGTGAAAAAAGGACATCAAATGTGTGCGCTTCGTAGGAGGAGCAGTAAGAGCAGTTTAAAGTGAGCTTGCTTCCATTCCCATAGAGCTTTCACGCGGTCTGCAGAGAGATCGAGATGAGGATGATGCTATCACTCATCTCATTAATCTTTGTCAAAATATGACACTTTATTACGCTGCAGAGGCACAGTACATGTCTATATGCAAGCCTCTAATGCAATAGTTAGAAAAGTCGGATGCTGGATAGTACCGTCGACACGATATACTAGATTTGAAGTTACTAGAGTACAAGTTAGTAACTTCCTTTGCTTTTTTCTGCAACTTACAATTTTCAAATTTTTGAGCCCCTCAGTTTTTCTCCTTGCACCCTTATTACTAATTAGTAGTGTAGATTATAAATCATTAAGTGACATCTGTATAATATGTTCGTGATTTTCCGGAATTAAAGCTTCCTTTCTTTAAAAATTCAAAAAATTATGAGCGGGTAAATTAAGTTGACAGAAAACGTAGGAAAGCTGTACTGTGCAAATTACACCTGCTTAATTGTACCTGAAAATTGTGGGTTGATTTTGATTGTATCCAGAATTTCTTTTATGTATCTGCCCAGAGTGACAAATGTCATAGCGGAGCATTATTCCCGCCTTTGAAGAAAACAAAAATGTCGAAGGAAAAACCAGAGAAAGAGAAAGTGCAGAGGAGTAGCATCCACTCTTCCATTTTACTGGCAATGTAATTTCCATTCTTAGATCCTGCTGTTGGTAAAACAGGAAGCATGAATCATATCGCATACTTTTATGTTAACTTTATGTCGACATTTAACCAGTATCTATTTCTTATAGCAAGTAGTAGCAACCAGTAAAATGCATTATTTTATCTGGGAGTGGGAGCTAAGAAAAGGAGAGTAAATTTTAAACTCTTTTTTTCTGCTCCGACTTGCTCTGTGCTCAGTTTAGTTGGAGTCAGTGAAAGAGACAGGGAGGGAAATATATGGGGAAGGAGCACATAAAAGCGGAACCGGCAACAGCAGTAATAGGACATAAAGAGTGACACAAATCACGTTAAATTTGACAACAAGATGGGCTCATAAGAGGAGAAAGAGGACGATGCATGTCTGTTCCCTCTCTCGGGGAAACGGCGCTATAAAACAGCTGAAATTCATATGGAAAGATGAAGTAAAATGGGCACTATAACAGCCCGCTTTTTAGACTCAGCTACTACCCTCCTTCTTCTATAAACTTATTAAATCCATTTTGTTTTCTTATGCTTTTATCTGGCAATGTAATAAGGGCATTATGTTATAAAGCCCATTACCGTTTTTTCTTCCCTTTTTCTCCAGCACAGGCTACTATTCTGCTGTGGATGTGGAGTAGGGAGCCGGGCCATTTCTCCAACTGCAAGAAGGAGGATGACGCTGATATGATAGGAAACGACGAAAAAAGGAATAAAATGGTCCTGTGAGTGGAGTGATAAGCCAACCTAAACTGCCACTATGCCCCCATTTTATCATACTTAGGCTTTCACTTTCAACTGAACAAAATGGGCTCTCCAGAGAGACTCCAGAGCTATATGATATGAGTGCTCCTTCTATCACCACCATAGTGTCAGGTCCAGGCTGCAACGAAAAAGCAAACTTCTCTCTGGAAATGGATCACACCGTGGTTTTGTCTGCAGCCGCTTTCCTCCACTTTTGCGGTGGTGGTTGAACGCAAAAGCAAACAGCCAATATTTTCACTTCCCATAAGAACAAGTCCGGCGGTGGACCCGCACCATTTTAACTCACGGAATAGTACATCCCTTGAAGATTTTTATTGTGAAATTGATGGGATCACATAAAAGACTATCCCCTACTATCACTATCAGCCCAATATTAAACCAGCAAAATGCTCCTGACAAGGTTGCTTCTTCTAAAAGTTGCGTATGTCGTGTCCCCATCGCTCTCCCTCATCTGATTGCCGAAGACGAGTACGCAAAGTGGTTGCTTTCTTCCAGCTCTCCCACTTTCTCCTTCCCATTCTGTGAGGCAAGGACGAGGGAAAAGCTCGGCGAGGCAAATCCTAATCTTTCCCTTTTATGCTTCCACCACCATTCACTTTGTCGTTAAAATTGCATCAATTGATGATTTTCTCTTGTTATCTATCCACCTTCTGTCTGCTCACTAAAAAAATCGTTGGGAGTACACCCTCCAACCAGAAATTAGAGTAACGTTACTACCACCGCTTCGCTCTCGCTCTTTCTTCCCTCCGTCCTAGCATTTCCCTTTCTTGCGATGTTTATGATATTACAACAACGGTTCTTTTATGCTCCTATTATCATCCTGGGAAAAAGCTGTCCCCAGACGGTTGTACGATTTCATTGCTCCTATTTTCTCTACTGAACTTTAACGACAACGACATTGAAAGCAACTGGCTAAAAGGTAAGCCGTACGTCTATCTCCATTAAAGCGAACCACTTTTTTACGGTAAAAAATATCTACTGAACTTTAACGACAACGACATTGAAAGCAACTGGCTAAAAGGTAAGCCGTACGTCTATCTCCATTAAAGCGAACCACTTTTTTACGGTAAAAAAATACTATTCCATTTGAGCGGCAAACTTTGTTAAGTTTAAATGTGGCGAAATCAAGGCCCTTTCCCATCCCAAGTAAATAAAATGTTCTTCTTCAAACACAAGTCGCTATGTCGGCCTGTCACTCATTCAACTGTCGGACTGTCGCACTGTCGATTTGAGTTTGCTCCCGGTTGCCTAACCGGTTTTCTCCCGGCCATGCTAAAATATATAGTGCCATTTTTCATTTTCATTTCTAGCATGTCTGTCAGATTTGCTAGTTTATGGACAGCAAGTTACTTTTTTCCGGAATGGGAAGTGAAAATGGGTTCCATTCTGGCTCCCTGAGAAGAATGGGAAGACGGAGGAAGCTTGGAAGAGAAGGAAGTAAGTAGTGACTTGACAAAAAAGTGAAAGGAGCTTTTGCTACCTGTCCCCTTGACGTGACGTGACGTTCAAGTGACGTGCATCTGATCGAAAGGGATAGGTGAAGGGAGGAAAGGAAAAGGATACAGCTTTAACCGACTTATGGCAACGGAGCCAGAGTGAAAAAGAAAGAGTCGTTCCTCAAAGTGAAAGTGGAACTTGTGTCTGCCCGCTTGCCTGCCTCCTGTCTCTATACCCTTTTTTCCTGACCAAGAAAATTCGAAAGGAAACGAGCCCGAGAAAAAAAGTGTTTTTGTATGGCCCTCTCCTAGGCCTTTTCCATAGAGCTCAGGTAAAAGTATATTTTTTTCTCACGGAGAAGTAGGTACATTCCGCTAACGACATCATCCCCAAAAGCGTTTTCTGGGGGAATGTCTGTCTGGTGAACGTCAGGAGGAGACCGCGAGAGTGAGGAGGGCAGGGCTGCAGCATGGGTTCGTGCTGCAGAGGAGAAGGCGCACAAAAGGATGACATTGAGGAAGACTAAGTAACAATTCCTTCCCTCAGATAAATGCACTTAAGTCTTGCATGTGTATTTTATTATAGGGACTATTACTCAGCAAAAGAAGGAGTAAGAAAAATGGGGAAATATAAGCCTAATAACTATCCTTACATTAGGAAAGTGTGTTTCGTGTGGGAAGAAGAAGAGAGAGAGAGAGAAGAAAAAAGAGAAAACGGTCGTGGATATGTATAGAGTGTCGGGGAGTAGCTGAGGAGGAGAAGAGAAGTGAAAAATGGGAAGAATAAATGACAGGACGGGAGTATGTAATCCATTATGTGGTTGGTTGTGTGTGAGTTGGCTGGAAGGGAAAAAATGGAGAAGAGAAGGCGAAGGAAAAAAAGAAGGCAAGTCCCGGACGTTAAGGACGTCTCATGATAAATCTGCTCATTTATTATCGTGACATGAGGGATTTTTCATCTCCATTCAGGAGGCCTGTCGGCGTGAACATGTCTGTCTTTCTAAAAATTGCTACAAGATTAGAGCGAGGCAAGTACGAGAGAAAGGAAAGCAACCAGTCTCACTCAACTTCTTCTTCTCCTTCAATGGAGGGACGGAGGAATGGAGGAAGGAGGAAGATGCCTGCTGGATCATACACGAGAAAATGATGATGATGATGTATGGGAATGCATAGAAGATGGAAAAAGTAAAGCAAGTGTTGTACAGCGAGGCAATCTATTTCTTTTCCTTAATGCTACTCCGGCCTTTCTTCTTCCTGGGACGTAATATATTATCCTGGAAAATTACTTTGCTGATGCACTGCCACATAATGGCTGACACTTTCTTGCACTCCTCCTTTTTTGTTGTGCTGCCCGTACCTGCCTCCCCTGAATGGAATGAGGAATGGAGGCGGAAGCAGTCATTCTTCATTTATTCCGTATCCTGTCACTCTCATACTTTCTGTTAAAACGCGCAGCTTGTCATACACCAACTAAATGGACTTGCCTGAATTGATTGCACTCTTCTTCCACTTTTTTCTTATTTCTCCCTTTCGCACCTCAACATACTTAATTATTATTCTCAATTTAAAAAAGCACGGATTTTTTAAGATTGTAAAAGTATGCACTATATTGTAGTTCAGTATTGAATGGGGCAGGAGCGGCGGAGTGCCAAAACGGCAACACCAGAGGCCTGACCCAATCTCGTCAGACAGACAGAGCCATCGCTCCGAAATCGGAGATACCAAGTTTATGGAGCATCTCTTTATTATCTGAAGCACATTTTTACCCTTCTCTTTTATATGAGTCGTTTCATTTTTTGTGCTATTTGCCACACGCCTTTACACTATTTCATTTGCGCCATTCCACGAGAAATTTTTATGCGCTTAAGTACCTGTTTCAACACCATCCGCAGCCAGCCAGCAACCAGCCATAAGTCATATTTCACTTGGGACTTGCAATAACAGCGACGTCTCCTCCGACAAACGTTGCGCTGCAGATACGGCAAAACTGCTAGTCTTTGGTCTTTACGAGGGTGATATGATAGTGATAGCGTGCAATATGTAATGGCGTAAGTAGATGTGGAAAGATGAGACATTAGTGTCTCCTCGAAAACGAGCTCACTTTCTCATAAAAGCAACCTAGCCCCGCCGCTTTTCTTCCACATACCAAAGCGAAGAGCAAGAAATATTATGTCCTTTAACGTAACTACCTTCGACTATGCCGTTTTAGTGTGGCCCTCGTTTCACTCCACATTTTTCGGAGGAGCTGAGCTTAAAAGCGCATCTGCACG
>JAHZND010005824.1:0-12181 GCA_027744115.1 Acrocyrtus sp. NNG-2020
GAAAGGGAATTGAAAGAGACGAGATTGTTTCTTCTTCTCTCAGATTTTAAGTAAAAGACTAGAGGCAAGAATGAAGATGCAACGTGAAGGAAGCGGGGAAGAAGAGGAGGAACGACAACGGCAGCTCAACAAGGGAATAATCATCATCGCCACCACACAGCACAGCCACAGCCACAGCCACCTTCATCATATCATAAGAAAAAAAAGTCCAATAATGTGTCCTGCAAAGTAGCAGCAACAGGAATAGTGAGTAGAGAAAAGCCACCGTAAATGGAAGTCGGACTGCTGACTGCGTGCACTAGTGTGTGTGCACTGCATATTTTTGGGCCATATAAACTAATCAAATCGAGTAATAGCGAAGCAAGAAAGCGAACCGATCACGTAAAAAAATATATTTTTTTTTGTAGAGAAGAGATACTTCTTCGGGAGAGTACAGATATACGAGGCTCTTCTGCAGCTCCACTTCCTATACAACCTTATAACTTTTTTCAAGTGTTTGTTTAAGATAGATAAGAATGAATGCAATGGAGCATCCTACGTAAACAGAAATGAAAGTTAAGCATATGTTTTTAAAAGGAGCCAAAAGGATAATAAATACAGTTTGCGGTACTCGCAAGTCTGGTTCTGGCCATTCCTCATTCCATATCCCTTGTTGCTCAAATTTTGATGAAGGTTCTTACGGCAAAAACAAACTTGGTTTTTGTGAGGGTATGAGAGAAGATAAGGAGAATCTGGCCATTCCTCATTCCATATCCCTTGTTGCTCAAATTTTGATGAAGGTTCTTACGGCAAAAACAAACTTGGTTTTTGTGAGGGTATAAGAGAAGATAAGGAGAGTGCCAAGCCCATATAGACAGACTTATGTACACTTGGCAGTAGGTATATCCCAGAAAATCTTTTTTAGTTTCAGGTGCATTTAGTGGTGCACTAACAGCCTCCTTTTATAGGGTTATTGTATGTACGAAAAAGCTCGAATATTCTGTACTATTATTTAACACAAACCGCTACTCCGCTGCCGCTGCCTATGTTCCTGCATCATCACGCAAATTGAAAGAAAAGGCGCACCCCGAAAATCTTCCACCCTTGGGGATGGATACATGAAAGCAATCACACAACACACCACGAAAAAAAAGACTTGTGAGCGACCAGAGCAAAATAGCAATAGCATACGGAAGCACCAGCACCCCGAAAATCTTCTACCCTTGGGGATGGATACATGAAAGCAATCACACAACACACCACGAAAAAAAAGACTTGTGAGCGACCAGAGCAAAATAGCAATAGCATACGGAAGCACCAATCCATTTTTTTTCTACGAAATGTACATCAGTAGGTATACCCTGTACATATGGATTAAGATACATATCTAAAAACAAGACTTTTAGATGGGCGCATAGCTCATGGACGTGTGTGTATTCATATTCATATTCCATCTTTTCTTGCCATCTTCTCTGTCATATAAATATTTTTACAAGTAACTGTTGATTGCTCTGCAGATTTAAGGGCAACAGCAGCAGCATTCTCGTGTAAAATTCCTGTACAGTCCTATTACGCTAATGCTATTAACTCTGCCACTTGATGTGGTGCAGTCCTCTTTCCAATTTATTCTTTCATCAACTGCCCCTACCAAAACCGTAAGTAATAAGGAAGAAAGGAGAAAAAAGGCTCTCGCATANAAAAAGGCTCTCGCATACAAAATTGGGAACGAATATGACAGAAGCTATTCTTGTGGATTGGGAATGAGGATGCATACTGGCGGAATGACTGACATCGGTGGTAATATGCTAGTTGTAGGGCTGACGGCATATTCTGCTAGTCAACTATAAAAAGGGGCTTTTCAAACGGAGGATTTCGCATGATCAATATTAGTTCATCAGTCATCATGTAGCCATTTTATAAGGAGTCCCGCACACACAGACTATGATGCCCACAGAGATTGTGAAATAATAGCTTTCAGGACGGAGGATCAATTGTTAGTGTGCGAGACTCACTATCACTGCGAAACCAGCGATTTGTTGAAAGGGACTTGTAACTCACCAGCTTATAGTAGTGCTTACAGCAACAGTATGAAAAAAAAGTAGGTGGCTATTATACCTATAATGTAAAAGCCTACTTTGAAGGATTTCAAAGGAAAACAGAGTGAAGACTTCATCCTCCTAGCACCGTTTCATTGATCATAGGCTCTTAGGGTATTAGACAGATGCAGATACGGACTCTGATGGAGATCCTATTTTCACTGCTTCGAAGCTTAGCAATAAAAGTAACTTGTCTTCGTGTGTTATTTCCCATACAATAATAATTAATAATAGTGATAGGGAGGTATATGGGTATTCCCAGCGTTCACAATATTCCAGGGAACCTGTAAACCACTGAAATGTGGCTTGGAATTTTGGGCATTTTTGGGAAACCCTTTTCCGACAAATGAGCCTGCTATCAGAATAGGCACCTGTGTAAATTTCCCGTGACATGATGGCATGTGATAACACTAGTCATTCTCTGGGTAATGCAGAAATCATAGGAAAGTGCACCGTTCATTCCCCCCAAAAAGGCACATTTATTGAGGATACGTCTATAAATGTATTGCCCATGTAAATGAGAGTAGGTATTTGAACCCTTAAAGGGAAATTACATAAATCTTAACGTCCTTCTTGAACTTAAACTAATGGCGAAGTGCATCTGAAAATGAAATTGGCCTTTTTGTAAAGAGCCTTTTTGGGTTTTATGATATGAGGCAATGAGAAAAAAAGTTTAAATGGCTGTTTCAGTTCAGTCAACCTACTCTCTAAAGATTGCAGATGTGAAATAAGATTTCCTTTGAAAAGGCGTTTCCTATATCTGAATGCATTTTTAGTCTGAAGAAGTTTTCTTGCATTGCATAACCTATTCATGCAACGTGATGGAACATAGTAGCTTATACTTCCATCCCCCAGCTAAGGAAAAAAACCTCGCTTTTTAATATTTTAAAAGATTGTATGCAACGTGGAAAAAAGGGAAACAGAAAAAAACATGAATTGCAAAAGACACGAAAAGTCTCTTGTGCAAGTATCTCTACTGTTATAGTGTAATGGGTATATTGTCATAAACAAAATTCCAAATCAAGTTAAAAAGGTGACGAGCTACTCACAAAAGTCGTTAAAACTCAAGAAGGGGCAAAGTAAAAGTAAATGCTTTTAGCAGGCTTCTCTCAGCTCATTCACGACAAAACAAAAAAAGCTCCACTCCATTCCATATAACGGCACCCGAAACGACTCTTTCATATGAATTATTTGGTCAGGAATTTTTTACGAGATATCTTTTCACGATGAAAACGTAATTAAGTAAGAGTACAGCGTTGGAGGAGGATTGAAAAAGAAAAGCCCCTCCTCGCTCGAACAGCATGGAGAGGGGATAACAAAAAATGAATTAGAAAATACACTTTGTCTCTGATGTTTTAGCCAAATTGAAATAGCAATGGGATGGGATAGAGATGGGAAAATGAGGTGGGCACACACCAACAGTATAACCTCATATTTCTCTCATGCAAAGCAGGATCATCTTTTATGTTAAGGTAAGTCTTCACCTACGGCCACCTCCACCATCCGTGTCCTACTTTTCCCAACTTTTTCTGTCAGTTGTTCGTAATAAAATAATGGATAAAAATCAGAAGAAAGGGGTTACGTGTGTGTTATATACATATAATATCATTACGAAATAAAAGGCGGGTTTACACAAGCAAAAAAAATTCCTACGCACTGTTCGCCCATACTGCCACAAAAGCAAAAAATTTTAGCAGCACCATCAGGTATGCTACTCTGAAGTTATAGCCTTCATAAATCCAAATCTGGATGACTGCTCAAATTCTTCCGCGTACGAGAAAAAACACTTTTTGCGTGATAGGAACGAAGAATGAGGATGATACTCGTGATACCTGTCTGCAGGATTACCGCAACGCAACTCCTTCTCTTTCTACTACTAATTGTTTGTCTTTCTTAATTGCATTCCGAGAGAAAAATCAAATGTGCAGTATACCGTGCACCATCTGAGAAGAAGGAGAGAAAAGGGATTTGCTTGGTTTGCAAACCGAGACGTATGTCTGTAATCCAGAGAAAAAAAAACTGGAAGAAAAAGCCCTCGCGGATCAGTATCTCTAGAATGGAGATGTGCCTGTGAGCTTGTTTGACAGAAAGCTATAATTTTCCTTATTTATTGCAAACAAAACTGAAGTAGGTAACTTTCCTAACATATTTACCTACTCCACCGTGAATATTGGTACAATATGGAGCTCATCTTCCCGGAAACTTCGGAAATTGCTCGTAGGAAAAGTGTTGAAAAACATGATTTGCTGCTTACTTCCGAGCAGCCAAGATACGCAAGTCGGTATATATAGTCTATACGTGACAATTATTATGGGCGAAATAAATTATCTCTGAATGCTGCATGCATACAGCAGTGTACAGCGTAGAATTCATGTTTGATGTTAGTACTTTACTATAATGAGCTAAATTGTTATGAGGCAAGACGCGTACAAATAAGTTACGAAACTTTATATTTATGCTAGAGAAGGCGTGCTTTTTTCATCAAGGGAAAAATAAGATAAAAATGTTTTCCAACATGAAGAATTTTTTTTGGGGTAGTGGGTGGACAAACAGGAAACCTTTCAATTTCCAGAGGATTAGAAATGTCATTTCGGTAAAATGCGTATTTTCCTATAAGCTGGAGAATAAACATGCTTTGTTGTTTTTGCACTTGTCCGACTGAATGGAATTACTTCATAAACTAGTTAATGTAATAAAAAAGGCGAAAAAAACTTTTAATAATTTTTTCCGGAAAAATGCTTTCATTTGCAGGGACACAGCTCATACAAAAAAGTTCATTGAGTTGGTTCCATTAACTGACTGGGACACTTCCGTATTTGCTGTTACTAGAAACTTGGAAAGAAGGTTTTAGTTTTGCGTGCGGGGAAGAAAAGTGGTTCTTTTCTACTGTTGACAATAGATCCTCTTGTTTCTTCCGTTAAGCTCGTGGGAGTGGATGAATAGGGTTCTCTTTTCACTGAAAAAAATGAGATTTTCGGTAGCTGTTTCGTTGATTGGAATCACTGTAGAAAAAAAATGGATGAGAAGAGCGAAGAGGGGAGACAAGTGCTAATGAATGATTTAGAACAAAAAAAATTCTCAACTTTCAGCTGTCTATCTAAAGTGATGCAACGCAACACGAAGGAAATTTTTGTGCGTGAGGTCTTTTCACACTATTAGTAAGTGTGAGTGAGTGAGCATTTAGGAAAGGAAATCGAGAACTCGAAAAGGGATGTGGGAAGATGAAACAGTAAAACTGAAATTTCATTTGGGATGTTGCTGGTAACTCGATCGAAAGGGAAAATGGATGTCTTTCTTGAGCATTAAAGAGCAGCAGAAATACAAAAAAAAGGAAGGAAGAAGTGAACGGCAAAGTCACTAAAAATCACCTAATGTTATTACTGCGCTGAGTGCTTCCCCATCTGTTGTTACCCTTGGATGAACACTTTTTTTCCTTCGTGGCGTAATGTACTATGTACTACGTGGAGGTGGCTAAAGTTTCTTACATTAACTATTTATGTGCCTAATAGCAAGCTACGCGTAAAGCACGCTATTCTGCGTCTCTAACTACTTCTTAGTGGAACGCTACTGTATTCTGTTGCATCAAAATGAAGAAAAAAACGCATTTTTTATCCTGAATTAAAAACCGTCTCAGTTTAGTGATTACAACGGCTACTATCCCCTATGACTAGTATAAAGAACATATTCATATTACTTACTTCCTTTCATAAGAGTCTCGCTGTGAAGAAATACGGAAAATCGAAAGTGAAAAAAATATTTTTTTTCATGATTTATGAGAATGAGCTGCAAATGTAAAAATTTCTCCTTCATCATCTTCCTTCTACATCCCTACCACTCTATTTATGCAAATGTTGTTAACAAACTATTAAAGTCAGTTTGTAAGTGGATGCAAACTTATGCGTCTCTAACTACTTCTTAGTGGAACGCTACTGTATTCTGTTATTTCTGTTGCATCAAAATGAAAAAAAAACGCATTTTTTATCCTGAATTAAAAACCGTCTCAGTTTAGTGATTACAACGGCTACTATCCCCTATGACTAGTATAAAGAACATAATATTCATATTACTTACATCCTTTCATAAAACAGTCTCGCTGTGAAGAAATACGGAAAATCGAAAGTGAAAAAATATTTTTTTTTCATGATTTATGAGAATGAGCTGCAAATGTAAAAATTTCTCCTTCATCTTCCTTCTACATCCCTACCACTCTATTTATGCAAATGTTGTTAACAAACTATTAAAGTCAGTTTGTAAGTGGATGCAAACTTATGTCATTAAATCAGTATCAGTATTAATTTGGAACAAGCCAGCGTTCGTACTATTCTGTAGTCGTTTGCTAATATCTATCCAAATAAAAATTATGTATCCAATAGTTAGCAGTACATTTATAAAATATGTACAGATGAATTTGGCGCTAGTACAGAAGCATAAAAAATTATGGATTGCACAATAGTATCTACATGTAAACATGCGATGATAATCGTCAGCTCAAGGCTTAAATAATTAGTGTTAAGTGTATTCATGAAACAACAGATTAAAGTGGCGACGGCGAAGTCTGCTTCCACTTTTTAGTATCAGGTTCCCTGAAATTTGGAATTGGACTGTCAAGAGTAAATTTTTCCTCACACTTATTAGCATCAATTGAAGGTTGGACGAGAAGTTTAGACTTTCAGCTAGACCTTTTGAAACGGAGATTATGTGTCCTTGTTTGAAGTACACAGAGGCAGATGTGAAGCTGATGATGACTTAATTGGTGTTATTTTTCAGTAGCAAAATGCAGCTGAGAATGTGGTGATCGCTGATCATGCGTAATGAACAGTGAGTCAGAAATGGGAGAGAGAGTGACTAGCTGAATGCTTAATATCGTCTTAAAAATAGTTATGATATGTCGATAAGAAAGTTGCCCGCTTACATCTTAATATTAATCCTGACATGACGTCACCAACATTTGCATTTGTAATCATATTACGAATTTTTTTTGACAAATCACCCCTCAAAATATTCAGATGGGAGAGCTACTGGAAACAAATTTTCTGCATACAAACAGGAATGTCATCATTTCAACTTCAGGTAGTTCTCTGCTCTCATCGCTTAATTCCAGAAATTATGAGTGCAAAAGTTAAAAATAAGGCTTTTTTTGCATTCTCACCACCAGCTTTGTCAGAAGTGACAAATGTGCCATCGAGCACGAAGGCTAACATCGTAATATCAACAGTAATTTGATACTTCTCAGCGATACAGAGTTTTTATGCGAAAAGTGGAGGACCAGTAAAAGTAAAAGCCTTTAGCGTATACTTCGCAAACAACTCTTCGTTTACATCTGCTAACTCGCTGAAAAGGACAAAAAGGCGAGATATTTATAGCATGGACAAAGCAAAGCAGAAAAAACTGACAGGGCTAAATAAATTGAGGAAGTCCCAATCACTTCCTAATTGTAACTGGCAATTTTGAGCCTGTTTGTTGCTGGAATATTATGCATAATGCATGCTCACTATTTTTGAGCAGAGTTTTCAGATACGCTGCTGCTAATGATTGCCACCAAAATGAATACAGATAGTTTTTAGGTTGACATCATTTGTAACACGCTCCCATTTTGTGAGCGCCATCACCACACACACACTGTGTGCTTTCAGCGCTGCATTAAAAACAGAAAGACCAAGCCCATCGTAAAACGCAATAAAATGATTCATTGAAGCTAAAACAGAGAGTGATTTAACTATTCAACCAGAGGCAGGCAGGCAAAAAGCTCTTTACATAAGCATCGTTATTACACTATTTGCTTATAGGTACTTTGCCTACATAATCTTTTCGACTGAAAAATGCTTTTATTTTATAGTTGCCATTGCCGTTCTGCTTTGCTAGTGTCACAAAGAAAAAGTAAAACTTAAAAAAAGAATTTTTGCTTGTGTGGAATCACAAGGCAGAAAAAAGTCACTGGGCAGGAAATTTTCCACGCTTCAAATAAGGAAACGGAAGATAAAAAATTTTCTTATCAGCAGAGCCCATGAAGTATGTACCAGAAATATTTCAAAAATTTCATCATTCTTCATACGAGAATTATAGGGAGCAAGCTGCAAAAGAAATAATTTTTGTAGAGTAGGGCTGAGCGCAAAGTTTAAGCTTTAATTAGGCTTTAAAACATTTCTGTGCTTTTTATTAGCCATTACATTCTTCAAGATATTGCTCATACCCTCTTTAAAAATGAGACAAAAAGGAGCGTTACATCAGCTCTTAAAGAAGTGGTTATTTGACAGATCAAGGACGGGCCTGAAATTAACAGTTCTCTTACACATTTTCTCTGCATTCCTTTACAACTTGAGAAGATGAAAAAATCCATCTGAAAAAGTCATTGGGCTGCAGTAATTTTATTGACGTTTTTGCTTTCAAGCTATGTGGAATTAGCCACACTGAAGGACTCACCAAGATAATATATTGGCCACGAATGAAATTGATACAGTGTCCTTCTCTGAAGGGACGAAAGAAAAAACGCAAGCCTTTATGCAAATACTGACATTTCATAAATCTGACCTAAAAAGTCCTTCTCTTATTATGTCCATTCCTGCAGCATACCTCATAAGTAATTATATCTAATAGCATGAGCTGAAAAATTGGGCGTTTTCCGATATCCCAATCACTCATCACCAAACAGAAGCTAAAGCAAAGTACAAGAGTTGAGTACGCCAAACAACGTAATTAGCAAATTCTCTGAGGTTTCACTTGAACTGGTTAAACCACATAAAAATTGTGTTCACTACTCACTTTTTTAAATCGATATATATTGTAAAGAAGAACAAAGGACTACCTTATTTCAGCAACGTGCAGCTCGGCAAACATAATCCTGTCCTTGCAATGTAAAAAGTTAGCAGCAGGCGGCGAACTACTTTAATCCACATTTAATTTTTTTTTCAGCAAGGGCGACGAAAAGGAGAGGGGATCGATTTCAATCTTTGCAGTGTCATTTACCCTACCAACTGCATTTTGCAGTGATCTGGTAGCTGTTTGACTGCGCCTATATTACTGTATTCGGTGAAGAATATTTTTTTATCAGTGTTTGCAAAAAATATACATGAAATGCAAATTTAATTCAACTGCAGCCAATTTCACTACCAAGAGGAAAACTATCAAACTGCACTACGTGACTTTTACACAGAAAAGATATGCACCGCACACACAAGATAGAGTCTCCGCTACCAGCTCCGAAAGGGAATGCGTTGTGCATTTCTATCAAGCTGATTAATAAAGACTAAATACCTACATGAGCATGAAATTGGTGTAAAAATATTCGTTTAAATATTGCCGTCTTGGGTCATCGCTGAATAATGTGAGTATAAAAAACACGAACGTCCTTATGATCCCAATCACCAACTATTACTTTCTCATGCTGCGAAATTGCATTCTTAATTTGGCCTAGTTACTGAGTATTCTCTACAGCGAAGTTTTATGTTTGCAAGCAAATCAGATTGTCGTCACAGACAATGCTAAATGACACTTGTTTTTACACGCTTCACGTACAAAAGTAAAACGGACCAATTGTAGACTAGCTAATCTTGTAACAAAGAGGACAATCCAGTCACAAGACTTTACAAGAAACTACGCTTTTTTACAGCAATGAAAAATTGTGGTGTCGCCCTTTGCTCGATATTTCACACGCTACTACAACTCCCACCGTATAGCGCCACTCCTTTATCTCTAATCCCCTCTGCAGTCCTGTAATTGCGCGGAATTATTGTCTTTGCATGCAAAAGTAATAGTTTGTAGTGGAGTTGTGTGTGCAGGTAAAGAGCGACTCTAAAATGAGACGTGGAATTAAATCATCATATGATCAAACTTGTGATTAGGATTACGCAAGTTTGGGAGTGATTGAGAGTTGCTATTATATTCTGTAATTTTGAAGAGCAGGGCAGAAAACAAGCTAGAAAATGAAAATGAGACCATCGTCGTGCTCATTAACGCCCCAAGCACAAACGCTGAGCATTCCTTTGTGGGTAATAAGGCAGATTAGCTTCGAATATAAATGTGAAGTCAATTTCTGGGAGGATATTAAAAGTAAAAAAGAATTAGCCGCTGCAGTAACTTTTGATAATTGCTCTTTCAAAAGTGTCATTGCGAAATATCAAATTTCATCGGATAACAAGCATTTTCGTATGTCTAGTTGCCAAACAGAAATGAAATTTGCAATAACTGTATAAAAATATAATGAGCCCCGCTCAAAACTTTTTTTTCGTGTGTTGTGAGTATAGCCAAAATTTAAAAAATGATGGCTTAATGGCTCCCCTCATATTTATTTGAATATTTATCAGTTTAATATTTGCTTTGACAAAAATCTGCAATTATAGTTGAGTTCATTATACAGCAATAATTTACGAGCTGTCTTGTCATATCTCGCGTGATCTTCACATACATTTTTTTAAAAATAGCCTATCTCTTTGAGCATTGTGGGTCATAGTCATAACCATTCAAAATTTAACAGAACGTGTAATTGTTTTATGCGTACGCTAACTTTAGAATTTAATGATACTGCTCCTTCAAAAAAAAATAATAATTTGAAAGCGTTTTTCTTCAAATTTTCAAAATTATAATGATTTCCGTGATTTTCAGTTCTTACACATATTTTTTTGGTCGCATGATGTTAAAAAAGTGAGAAATGCTATTCTGCTCATTTTAATTTTTATGACCTCATTTTCTATTAATTTGCATAATTTTTCTCCATTTTTCGCCATTTCGTTCTCAAATAGGAATATTACATAATTTATCAATCTTCATAAACAGCGTGTGCCCCAAACATGGCGCAAATAGATTTTTTTATTTTTATTTCTTTTCTGGCAGTAAGTGCTGCAGGGCGGAAATGCACTATCAAAAATGCATTTTTAATCTGACAGCAAGAAGCGCATGCAGAGGAGAGCATCCATTTATCATCCCCAAAACAATCTGTAAAAAAAAGAAGAAAATAAGCGAAGTCACTTACTTTTCCGGCACGTCCTCCTCATTTGGTGAATCATCAGCTAATTCAGTCTCGTCACTCATTGTGTAAACTGGCTATTTACTGAACGATTACAAACAACAGGAGATGTACTCAAATGAGCTGGTCAGCGGCACCACTGCTAATCTTACTGAGAGAGGGAGAGTAAAATTATGTCAGTAAGTCAAATTTGGCAGTGCACAGTTGACCCACCGACAATATATTTTCTTTTTAAAAAGCTGTTTGATCACTTCGATTTTACACACTTCAAATTGCTCACTTTGGCTTGTCAGTGAGAGAAGTGTGTTCCTCCTGATGAGCACAAAAAGTAACTATCACTCTTCACTATAAACGTCTTTAATAGAACTTGTAGCTGTTTTCGCTTTTTTGTCTCTATTTTCGTGACAAAATTCTTCTGAGGATGCACTTCACTTGAGAAGCGTCTAGAAAAAGAGGACGACGCTCAGTGCGTAAATAGTTCCTTCACGTTCTCAATAAGTTGATAAGTGAGCACATATGAAAACGGTGACGCTGATGATGATGGCCAACTACAAAAAATAGAATTTAATTTATAAACCATTTCATTTAACAAAACGCTATTTCCTCAATGAAGGACTACGTGCTTGTCTCTCATCTCACATGAAATAATAAAGTGCAAATGCAATTGTTGTTTGTGATGGCCTAATGCTAATATAAATTTTTGGGACTCTTTCGTTATTTGTTGGACGAGCCAGGCAAAGTTCCAAATTTATGAAAAGTTCGTGAAAAGAGTACTCTCATTTCATCCTTATCACTCTTTAGCTGTCACACTGCTATAATCTAATAATCAGGCAAGATAGGAATATGAAATAACTTACAATTTTTGTGCCTCAATGAATGAGATTGTTTACGAGACGATGCAATCTTCAGGAATGATAGTGAAATGCAATAATAAGGCTGCATCTCTGCACTTGCATTGGGAACTACAACCTGTCTGCCTTTAAAAAAATTTACAAACAAAGGGAGTAAAAAGGGAGAGTGAACAGTGAGCAGTAGTAAGCAGTGAGCACGTAAAATCACAATTAGGCTGAATACCATTATGCCTTAAATGCCCTAACATAGTATGCAATGTCTGCTGCATGGATAACAAGCAGTTGCTTTTTTTGCG
>JAHZND010005825.1:0-10974 GCA_027744115.1 Acrocyrtus sp. NNG-2020
TTATTTGTGTTAGTAGCAGATAAAGAAATTAATAATACCAAACAATAAACTGACTGCACTTCAGCAAAAAGAAAGGAATTTTGTATGCCGAAAAGATCTGAAAAGATTTTTGCGAGTGTGTCAGGTACATCCTAGCTCAGCTCATCGTCAGTTAATTGATTACAGTCACTTACTCCCCAAGTAAGCTATACGGACTAAGGACATTTGGCTATTTTAATGTGAAGATCCTTTTCCCCTCAACTCCTACATCCGCAACAATAAAAGCTACACTACAAGCCTATAGAAGAACGGAAAGCCTTAAAAAGGAAACTGCAATAGGAAAAACATTTTGGGAATGAATGAATCGTTGAGGTTGACTGAACATCAATAAGCCAATTTTTTAAGCAGTGCCTGTGCCAATTTTTACTAGGCAAAGCTGATCCACGCTGATTCTAATTAGTAACTGATAAACGATCAAAAATCCGTTTCGACTTTGTAGGCGTTTTGTAGATACTTTTGCACAGATAAACGAACTTTTTTTCTTTAAAAGTAGCAACTAGCACTAAAAGTGTGAATGTGCTGCTTAGTGCCGACACAGCAAAAAAAATATATTTTTTGCTCCAAGGGAAATGCCACCATTCTTATGTTAGATATCCCTTTAAATTCAACGCTCAAGATAGAAATCTCATCCACGCACGTTTATCCAATTCAGCTTCATTTCCGCCGAGATAGTCTATCTGTAGTGGCTTTCAATCAATTCCTCTTGAAATAAACCGAAGACGAGCGCAACAGAAAAGATAGACTGTCTTACAGTCCCAGTTCCTTATTTGCATGTAAAAAAGAGACCTTTTTATTTATTATCCAAGTGATAACAGATACACTTTTTATTATGCCCGTCTCCTTCAAACAAACAATACACGGCCTTCTATAAAGTCTTTGTTCCTCTGTTTGCCTTACATTGCACAATAAAAAATAGTTACGCAAGGTGTGACGATCCGAGTGTGGCACTGTCGAGAAATTAGTGAGATTGATATAAAGGAAGAGATCCGTCAGTACGTATTTATTTTTTTACATTGTGCACACTCGAGGCGCACATCACCAGTTTAGAAGTTAAGTGTAACAGCCTCCTCTTCCGTCTAAATGAAGGAGAAAAAACTAGTGAAAAGAATGAAAACCGGGGTACTAGTAGTAATTGTGGCAGGAGTGAAGTAATTGTTTAAGCATTTCGCAGTTACGTTGAATATATATCATCGTATTGTTGGCAAAAAATATCCCGCGCACGTTTTCCTCATATCCCTGAAAAGTTGTTTTTCCTTCAGCAAACGATATGACGAGTGAACAAAGCTTAACGTGAGCGTCAACATAATTATCGTTTTTATTGCGGACTTTTTGCGGAGAGCAGCAGATGCATACAAAAATGCATTGTTTTTATTAGCATAATTTTAAACAGAAAAGTATAACAATGCAGCGTGCTATGTGAGCAGGGATAGTGAAAATATTACAAACTGCTGTGAACAGTCAACAATGTAGAAAAATGGTTATAATGTGGGTGCTGATTTTTTGATAGGATAATGTAAAAAAAAGTATATCCTCCATTACGTTATGCTCACTACTACCTCCGCATTGCAGAAAATATTGCAACGTTGCAAACGCACCACGCAGCATAGTACAACAGCTACCGTTTCGAATCAGTTTTTATTTTATTGTAACACATTTCACGATTGAATTATAATGAGGCTTCCCCCATCATCATCTTTATCACCGTCACTACCAGAAGGAGCATCAACCATCGAAGGCAGCAGAAACAGCCAGGCTGAGGCAGAGGGTGCCGGTGGTGCTGGGGAATGAGCAGCAGCTTCCTCAAGAAGAAGTGAAAGACTGTGCTTTTGCCGTTCCCCCGAAAATAGGTCAAGTTCAAGATGATCAGAGCAGAACGAGGAATGATGATGAAGTGAATTGCTCAGACAATTTTATTACAATGAGAATACCAGCTGATAGTTTTATTGTTGGGTCCACTCAGGGAATGGGTGTAGAGCATGCAAAAAAATTACCACGAGTGGGAGAGGAGCTCGCACATTTAATTGCCTCAAGAGGAGAAACAATGCCAGCCGTGCTGGGTCACAAAATTAACAATGGTGAAGCGCATTTCACCAATGAAAAGAAAAATTGGTGGTCGTTTGCGGAGAAAAAGGAAATTATGTCAGGGGACCAGTCTCTTCTAGTGCCACCACCATCACCGGCACCAATCAATGACAATGACGCCGATGGGGAAGGGAGGGAGCTTTCTGGAGAGGATGGGAAAGTCGGTTGTTCCTATTCTTCTCCTAGTACACCAGCAGCGTTAGCATCTTCATGTAGCCAAATTAATAGCAGTGTGCATTTAAGAAGATTGAAGCGAACATTTTGGTGGGGTGGCACAGGTCATCACCACCATCACCACCTCTACTACGGAAATGTATGTTATTTCGTCACTTTGTGCCTTTTCCTATGGTTGATGGCTAGTAGCAGTTGGATTGGGCCTGTGGATGCAATCACGACTAGTGGAGAAAGCGAACATTTTGGTGGGGTGGCACAGGCCATCACCACCATCACCACCTCTACTACGGAAATGTATGTTATTTCGTCACTTTGTGCCTTTTCCTATGGTTGATGGCTAGTAGCAGTTGGATTGGGCCTGTGGATGCAATTACGACTAGTGGAGAAAGAGGTGAGTCATTTAGCAATAGTAACTCAAGTTAAATGTTAGCTTAACGTGTTCACATGTAATAAACTTATAAGCTTAGAAAAAGCACTTGACAAAGTCAAACTGAACTTTTGGTCATTCACTCCCAGTTATTCACTCGTAATGGGAATTATGAACTGACGAACTGAGTTGGTCAACATTTTTCTTAAAGAACAGTTTGTCATTTTATTTACGACTCGCTTCTCGTAGATTGGTGGAATATGTACATGCCCTGTCATAATTTGTCATTTTTCCATATGTCTCTTTTTCTGCATTCTATATCTGCCCTAATCTTACCAGTCCTCGAGTATAATTTCTCGCTCAGACATATGGCGCTTTCTGCTGAGCGGTTTGAAGTTTGAATCCATGAATAAAGCTGAATAGTCAGTTTTTCATTTTAAACTGACGTTAATAGGAAAATCTTAAAACGTTATTTAAAAGTCATCAATTTGACTTGCAAGATTGTTGCAACTGCCATGAACCGTAAATGCTGTAGCATTTATTAAGAATTTTTTGTTAAGAGGTTTTTCCTTCTTCATTTGCGTATTATTACACATCTCGCCATTTATGCAGAGACATAATAGTGCAAATCCATAAACCTCATAAATAAGACACGGACCTTAAACTGAGAAAGAGCTGTGATAATACTACACCAGATTAAGAACATCTCCTCAAAGAAGAAAATAGATAAGAGCCATACAAAAAACACATTTTAGCGCTTACTTGATACTACGCTGAAAACTGGAGTGCAAAAATCCTCTTTCGCAAACTACATATGGCCCATATCACTATATAATAAATTGTTAATAGAGAAACGGTAATAATTTATTAACTCATAAATTAGTCGAGGTGTACACACACCCCACTGCCTTGTCATCTTGAGAGGAGGAACAACCTAAAGAGGATGGTCGTGGAATTTAAAACTTATCTTTAGAATTAGCATACATTACACAGAATACCTATCCATTTTGTGCGATATCACCAGTACAGTTATTCAACTACTCTCGTTCACATACTTCTTACATCACCAGCTCATTCCCGAGGAGGGCGAAAAGATGGGCTTACTTCTTTGAGAGTGCTTGACAAGCCATCCACATCAACATTAGACATCGCCTCCTAAGCTGGTTTAAGCTTTGGCAAATATGTGTTAAGAAGATTCAATATTTTTCTTTTTGAAAAAATCGCATCACATTGCCAATACGCCTGCGAGGCAAAATAAAATCCGCATTTTCGCCTAGCCGGCTTGATCTTCTTGGCAATGCAGTATAATATACTGCATATTATGCAGTAATGGACATTGGTAGCTTTTTTGCAAGGTAATAGGATACAGTGATTTATAGCATACACCGGTAATTAATATAGCCAAGGCACTCACAAACTCATGCAAAATGCAGCTCCGTCTTATAGCTACAGAGGTAGTGTAAAAATGTGTTTTATGCAAAAGACGCCAGACAATACCGTTTGATGGAGGCTGGTCGGGTTGGTACTTGAATCCTTTAATTTCTAGGCTAATTTAGCATGTCACGTTCGTGCCCTTCAATTTTCTCGGTCTGAGGTCAGTGTTATATGGTGGAGTGTTTATCGTCGGAATTNTTTATGCAAAAGACGCCAGACAATACCGTTTGATGGAGGCTGGTCGGGTTGGTACTTGAATCCTTTAATTTCTAGGCTAATTTAGCATGTCACGTTCGTGCCCTTCAATTTTCTCGGTCTGAGGTCAGTGTTATATGGTGGAGTGTTTATCGTCGGAATTATGGGCAGGTAAACAAACCAATTTATTCGTACAGGTTTGCAGTTTACACACAAGACCATTACGTATGCAAGCATGCTTACAAATTGATGATGCATTTATTTACATTGGTTGCTTGTTGGTTAAAAGATATACCTACGATAAGGCTGTGCACACAACAAAATGCATACATTTCGGTTTGACTGCTGATAAGAGCAGCAATAAATAGGTAGGTAATAATAGCATTAACAATTACGCACTAATAATTCCTGCTTATACCTGCGATTCTACTGTTTGCATTCGCGCTGCTACTTGATGAATTACTTTATTTAAACTTGTTTCAGTCACCGAGTAATGAATTGCATGTAGGTAAAGGGTGATTTAAAAATATACCTGAATCTGAAGCACATGCTTAGCTTAGGTATTCTCTAAATTGTTCCATGAGGGTGAACTTTTAAAAAATTATTTCGATTTTTCTGAAGCACTATTTTAAATTTTTGCTTCTGGCTCTGGTGATGCATGAAATACTGACCGCTGCTGTTGGCCGTCTGTCTTCTCGGGGTTCGAATATTTTTTTGCAATACAGAGCTATGATTGGTATATTATAGAAAACTAACGGTTTCGGAAGCAATTTGCGTCAAAGTGTGGGAGTTAGGAGTACTGAGTTTGCTGAAATGGCTCTTCTTCCGCAAGTGTCCAAATCAATCAGCACCGGTAGAAAACTGTAATAGGTGTTATTAGAAACGTTGGTAAATTGCTTTATCTTTGTTTCTTGCTATGGCTTCATCTTCATTTTGCCTTTGCCACATTCAAGTTGCAACTTGCAAATCAGCAAAAATAAATGAATAGGCAGAGCCCATGAAACGAGGAGGTCTTTACAATTACGGACTTGCAAAAATTACTTTTCCTCATTCCTCGGGACGATAAGTCTTTTCTTCTCACGTTTTGCCTTTGCCAGCACAGCACTCTTTACATTTGGCATTTTTTAAAGTTAACTGAAGCAGAGCGCAGAGCTAAAGAACGCTTCTTGAATGACAATTTGACCGTCGTCCGCATCCGTATTACTAATAGAAGAGGTGTTGTGCCAATTGTAGCTGTTTCTGTTCCCGCTTTGCTCTGCTTAAAACCTACCTATTTGTTTCTGGCTAATCAGCATGAAATGAGAAAACCCCTCCAATCTGTAATTGTCCTTCCTGGTAATTGCCTACGTACTGGTAGCAGCACTGTCCGGACTGAGACTGATACTGATTGTAATTGTGTACCAAATATGGCTGGATCTGCTACCTTGTAACTAACGTAAAATTTTCTTTTTGGCCATTTGTGCGTAATTGGGATAATGAGAAGCTACGCAATTTTAAATTATGATATGGGAAGTTAGTATCTTCACATGTGAGAAAATATTTAGTAGTAGTTCAGGTTTCTCATTTGTCAAAGAATGTGTAAATGTCGGGGATTTATTGTTAAACAAGATAAAAAGTAAAGAGAGGTAATTCCGAGTAAGGAGTGTGTAGGCACTTGCACTTCTACTCGTAAGGAAGTTATTTTTTCTGATGCATCACGAGAACATCATTTATTGGCCTATAAAATTCGGTTGGAGTCATAAATCCAAACCTAAGTAGAAACTCCGAAATCGTAAAATATCTTTAAACAGTAGTGAAAAAAATTGAGAAATTGTAAACAGCTATAAATGGGCCAATATCCCCTTTTTATTTGTTTTCATCTCGTGAACTCTTCCTTATTTGAAATGCAGGGAACACGACAAATAAGTTACTTGTTATTAGCAGGGTCTATAAAAAGCAACAGAGCGAAATTTGGATGGAATAGCTTTTTTTATTAGTACACGGTACCGATGAAAGCACTAGTCAAAATATAAAAAAAATCAGTTATCCCGCATTGCTAGTACTAATTTAGCACTTCAGGTTTTCTCTTGTCATTCTCACATCATAGCAGAATATATATTTTTTTCATTCCTCAAGTACCAAAACAAGATCAAGTACGACTTGAAACATTTTAATATTCACAACCCACTCCGCAACAATCCAAGCTAATGTAAGAATATACTCCTTTTCACATGAGAAGCACTCTATCCACGATTCACTATCATTAAAAATAATACATTTTTTACGGAGAAGACTTTTTTGCAGAAAAAAGAACTCTACAAGCCTGAGAGCAAATCTTTTAAGATAAAATATTGGATTGGTTAGCGTACTTGACGTGAGAAGCTGAAGATGAGAAAGATTTCCTACGCTCAGAAAAAAAAGTGAAGTTAAGCAGAAGCGGCAGCAGCAGTAGATAGACAAGTTAAGAAGGAAAAAGCCAACCAGGAGTGTTAGATGCAGCGGTCATTGCCTTCCACCTGAAATTTTAACCAGTCTTTTGTAAAGGGAATAAAAAATGAGTCTTCGGTTTTGGTTACTTTACTTTATTAATATATATTTTTTTGCGGAAGATGCTCAAAAATACTAAATGCCTAGCTGGGCGAGTAACGAAAATGAAGATGGTCATGATCATCATGGCACAAGGTAGTGAAAGAGGAATTCCTTCCTCTTGTTGATAGCAGACTCTCAAGTTGAAAAGAAAACTTGGGCCATTGAGAAGATTGAAATCCTGTAACAATTCAATGTACTGCAGCCATGGTAGTCTTCTTGGCATAAAATGTCAATAACTAAAGATGATCAGGCGTATTCTTCTCAATTACATTTTATCTATGGAGTCATCACATAATCTCAGCGCATATCCCTATTTAGAAAGCTTTTTTATTGTCATGTTTGTTTACACATTTTGCTCCTTTGTTCCGTCCGAAAGCTGTTGCTGTTGGGCTACAAGCCACAAAAAAAATATTTGCAAAGAGTAAGTGTTCTGCTTCCACATAAAAAAGAGTTTCGTACCTAAGATGGAGAAATCATGTTTTCCGTTTCGGATGGCTTTTCATTTACCTTAATTTATTTTACCTGCACCGTTCTAGCGTTGGCTGAACTGATAGGGCAATTTAAGCATAACTTTTATTGTTGTACCGGAGGTCCTTTGTGTTTGCGAAATGTCCTTTAACTTAAATAGAAGCTGCAAGCTGTGAAGAAGTCAGCTACAGTAGCTATCTGTAGTATCGCAAATGGAATGAGTAAAACATTTCTGTCCACATTATGCACATTTTACAATGCACTTCTTTTAAGGAATAAATTAGAGGGAAAATCCACTACACAAAAAAAGAGGAACGTGATGTGGACGTTACGGAACTGACTGGGAGGAACTGAGTTGAACGTGTTCTTTTCCCACTGCAGCATTATCTATTTGGAAAGGGAAGCACGCTATCTGCAGCGCAAAAGGATTATTATGTAACGGACATTTCATTGGCAGATGCAATTACATAATTAAGTTTCACCGCCCCATGACTATGACCCTGTCGTTAAAAGATAAAGACATTTTGTGCACTTAAATGCAAGGAGTAAAAATGTCAGGTAGAATGCACCTTTTGAAGCACGGCTGTCTACTAGTACACCTTAAACATTCAGCTGGCAGAAGTCACTGTCTTTCAGCCTTCTTGTCGAACTAATTCAGCTTCAGTTTTAATTGTATAGCTGAGAAAGCAATACTGAATGAACCCGGAAGGAGCCCACACTGCGAGGAAAAAAATCCGAACTGCTGTAGGGATCGATAATTGTTGACAAAATGCTTTGCCAAAGGGCTCAATTCCTTCCTTACAATAGGCGTAGCTACCTATCCGCAGCTTCTTTTCACACCAATTTTTTACAAAAAAAAAGATTTTAATCCCATGCCATTATTTTCTGTTTTCTGTACAAAAAAAATTAGAACTCTTTTTTTCGGCCCTGTACAACGATCCGGGTTGGTACATGTGTGTGGGGGACGATGTACCGTATTATGCGGTCGACAAAATGTACTCTGTATGTCTAGTTTACCTGCAACTTCACACAAATTTTTGCGTGATTTGCCAGTTGAATTGAGGACTTAAAAATACCAGATTTTGAGAAAAAAATACAAGTTATGCAAAAAAAATATATATATGATGGTGGGATGACGAAATAAAAAATATCTTTCTCTCATCTCTCTTTTTTCTGCCATTACTGTATCCACTTTAACTGAGCTTTGAAAATCATATCCTTATATTTTCAGTAAAAACTGAGTCAGGGTAATTTCCAATGCGAAAAATGATAATGATGATGACAGCCTTTCCTCTTTGCTGTTGGGGAGGAGTGCGTAAATAAGGATTTTCAGTGAGCCAGTTGACTGAGAGATGATATAATGACGATCCGGTTCTTAGCTGCGTCTTTTTTTGGTGGTTGGAGGGATAGCTGAAAGGTGAAATTATTATGTAACTAACGCAAATAGGTACGCCGCATATCACACACGAAATTGAAACGAAGTATTTTGTGCGATAAAGGAGAGAGAGCGGTAGCAAAGAAAATTTCATATGAAGGCATTCCTTTCTTCATCAGAACTACACGCTAACTGCTAACTACGCCTGCCACCGTTGAATTACATATTGGCGACTTTAATAACATGCCTTTTTCCTCCACTATTATGTAATATTAACGCTCATATGCTCTAACGTGCATTGTTCGACATGAGAACAAGACGGGATTTTAAAAAAATTATACCGGTACTCCGTTCTAAACGACACCACCACCAAATTTACAATTTGAATATGCTCATCTCGATTGCAAATACGTGACGTAACCAAAAAGTCAATTCATTCACGTATTCTTCGCCAGCAGCATATGCACATGCACGCTCTTTTTCTCGTACAAACAAACGCAATTTTTGTACCGCAATGAGAAAGTTCACTTACCCTTCCAGTTTCATTGTGTACATTTTTACTTTAGCTCTGTGGCTTTTTCCTGATCATCTCAGCGCCTTGTTTGCATTCGTATAGCGATTCACTCTTCAAGTAGGCATTCAATTGGCCTTGATATGAATGTAGTTTGATGTTGGGAGAAAAAACTTTCATTTCTTGCTGATTTCGTGCTGCTGTGTAGGTATATTTTTATAGACAGTTAAAATTGCATGCTAGGCACCATCAATAGGGACTTTTGTGTGGCAATGGCACTGGCTCTGTATGAGTCCTGTTAGAATAAAAAGTTTATATGCATGCATGCCCATTGACGATGGCCTTTTCTTATTGTGTACTTGTGTACCTTCTTGATTCTTGGTTTAACGATAACAGCACAATATTATTGCTATGCTGAAGGTGGGGATGAGGCTATGGTGGGCTTCAGTAAGATTGCGAGAATGAGAGGAACACTTTTTCTCAAAATACTTAAAAAACATGTAAAAGTAGAACTGTAAAAAGGACTACACCGACTTTTCACTGTGGGACTGGGCATTATAATCTTTCAGTTTTTTCATGGTTAGTTTGGTATTTTAAACGCCTGCTATTATCTGGGTCACTTGGCATAAGAAATCCTTTTTTTATGAAAAGGAGGAAAAAGATATTAATACAGTCACAGTTGTACAACACAACACTTTTTCCTTCTTCATGCTAATTTTTTTTGCAGAGAAAAAGGAGGAAAATATACTTTTCTTGTAGTTGCATGCCACCCACGTGTGTGTTTTGATGGGAAAGTGTATTATGGGCTAGTTTTACAGTAGTACGGATGGCGCATGCAAAGGTACAAAAAATCTAGGAAGGCGATAGCAACTGGTAACTGACAACGACACCATTTTTATGAATGGCTTAGTAAGCAATTTGTGAGTTTGTGACTAGTGGATAATTTCAGAAGGAAAAATTGTGCAAGGAGATGGCACACGTTTACTTATGTAGCTGTACAAACTCTGTATGCATTTTTTAGTGCAAGCTGACTAATCGTCGTTTTCAACTGGCTGTGAAATGATTCAACATTCAGACTGCAAAAATCCCATAAAAGTGTTTTGTACGAGGACGAGTAGCGAGTACTCACTCTCTGTGCTCACTGCTCACTTCCTTGAAGGAATTTACGCGCATCCAAAATTAGATCCTTGTTTTCTCTGTCACTTGACGTATTGGGAAGAGATCATCAACAACGTGATCCGCCTCCCCCATTCACTTTCCTTTTTTTACAAATTCCTATCACACCAACCCTCTTCAGCATTTTACACTCCTTTTAAAAAGGGCTTTTATGTCTTCATTCAGTGTAAAGAATATAATCATACTAAACTTCAAGTTTTGAAACAAGCTGTATCTGTACGATTTTTGGGCTACGTTTAAAAAATACTGCTGTAAAAATACATTACCAAAAATGTTTGAAAACTTGAACCCACCCACTTGTGAGATGAGAGATGAGCTGAGTGTGAGTCAAGAACGAATTTTTCCTTTGCCGGAAAATACAAATAACAATATTTTAATTTCCTTTGACTGTATGTCGTCATCCACAGAAAAAAATTAAATCAGTTATGCTCACTTCACTTATGCTATAAAGAGGGCAAGTCCTCTCTGTAGTCTGTAAAGTAAACGGATATATTCTTAAAGCGTCCTTCTGTGGTGTTTGTTGAACCCTTTTTTGTCTATTAAAATTCCATTATAAAGTATAAACTTGTAACAGGCAAAACAGCC
>JAHZND010005826.1:0-13307 GCA_027744115.1 Acrocyrtus sp. NNG-2020
ATATATTTTTTTAAGTTGGGAGAAAGTCTGCAACTCGAAATCATCACAGTTACTAAGGTGTACACTCCCACATAGCTTCGTAATCCTATCGTTATCTTAACCTCCGACTAACTACCCGTGCGAAATGGTGAACGTCATTGCTAATAGTAATGTAAGAGCAACAACAATATAGAATACGAAATCGTTTTACCAAAAGTTTTTTTTTGGTAAAATCGTCTGCATTTTATTGTCGAGCACGCACCCTCTCCAATTTACAATACAATAAAATACACGGCTAGAGGTTTTAAGAGAGGACAGGTTGTTGCCGTAGTGTAATTCCTTCATCCCTTGTGTACTGTGCAGGGGTAAAGTTGTGCATACTCCATTGGAAGATCAAGACCAAAGAACGGACTGGTAGTGATGATGGTGATGATGATGACTCTGTTTTTATGGCTTACGTTTAATATCATAAACTGAAAGGTTATTGTCACATGCATGACAACAGAAGGAGCAACATACAATGCAGTGTCCAGCCAAAAGCATTCTTGAAACTAGCCTTGCTCTTTTCGATTTTTGCTCTTTTTTACATAGACAGAGAAAATCCCTTAAGATTCCGTCGGGGTATTCAACTTGCGTAAAAGGAAGCACATCCACTTCGTCAAAAAAATATATTTTTTTTTCGTTGGTGCTGGTTCATTTACTACTAACGTATGCAGTAACAATGGGCAAGGTGGTGCTGTGTCAGGTGTCGGCTTACATCTTCGCGTTTACCCCTGCTTTGCATGCACTTAACAACTACTAACTACTATCATCAAGTTGTACCCAGTTTTAACTTGCAGCTCCAGTCTAGTTTTCAGGTAATAGCCTCCTGTAAGCAATACGTTTACATAAAAAGCGCAAGCAATTTTGACTCGGGATTAGTTTTCGAGGTTTTTGCCTGTTTTCGGTTGTACAATTCCGTTCTTCTCAAGTCGAAACGTTTAGCAATTGTAGGGTTCAGCACAATTAAAAAGTACATGGCACAGCAGCAGCAATGGTACAAAAAGCAACTGCAGCTAGGAAAAGGTGTCTGTCGAGTATGCATATTTTGTAGGATGATGCAGTGGATTAAAGGTCATTGTAGACTTCTTAACCGAACAAGTACAGGAGTAGTGAATGAAAGCAATTTTTGTGGAAGCCCACGAGCAGTTTGCATGCAGGTGCATCATCCAACAACCATTCATGTGTCAAAGACTTTTTCCTTTCGTTAATAAAAACTAATACTGGGTATGAACTTGCAAAGATAAAAAAAACTCAATTATTTCGCTATTCTTAGTCCAAAATTTGCAATTATGACGAATTCGATTCGAAGCTAAAAGCTAAACTGGAATCTTTAGAGTCTTATTAGCCTAGCATCTCATTTAAGTCTTCATTAATTTGTCAAATGAAGGAATGCAGATTTTATTTTCAAAAAAACTTTTGTATTATTTGTACTTTGCAATAAAAATCGTTATATGAGTAAACAATTTAGCCATTATTGGAACGAACGATTTCTTCAGATGTTATCTTCAAAATAACCTATTCGTCCCCAGTGAAATTGCTTGTTATGTAATTCAATTTAAAAGCTCTGCTGTCTCTCCTGTGTAAACGTATAGCTAATTGCAATTGTGAACTAGTACGTTTTTGAGGAGATCGTGATTGAAATGCAAAATATAAATTTTTTATCTGATTATATTTTTTGTACGGCATGTGATTTCACACTGAAGGAAATTTTTCTGTTTCATGGCACCTATATCAGATTTTTGTACGCATTCATAATTTAGGAAGGTAGAAAGCATCACAAAGTCAGTCACAATCATAATAGCAATCAAGTCGTATTGATACTCTTATAAAAAAATATCGCTTAACGATTACCAAATAAATGTTTTATGTTGAGGAATTTGTTTTTTCCTCTGTTTGCATAACGCACTTGTAGATTTCCTACTGTTAAAATCATGATGAACAAAGTGGTCGGCATTACAATGGAAGTTTTATCCTAGCAAAAAAGGGATAATTAGTGGTAAGTGAAACGGTGCTTTCTGCTAGCTTGTCAATGCCAAAAGAACGTAAGAGCGTTTTATTAGAAATTTGGCTTTTAAGGGACCTTTAGTATGCGAAATGCGTGCTTATCATTACTACAAATTGACCACCAGCAGCGAACATACGGTAGTTTCCGAGTTGCACTGCCCTGCAATTAACGTTGAAATTGACCACTGTGCACTAATGCAAAATTAGCTATTTGTTTTTCTGACCACATATGAGGAGATAATAGATTTATATCCGAGGTGTGTAAAAAAAAGTCGGGAAAAGAGAAGCCGAGAAAAACACTCAAAAGTCTTTCTCAAAGTTTTGAAACGGAACGAAGTCACGTAACGTGTTTACCCAAAGAAAACGTTGTTTTTATTGGGTAAGGGTGAGGATTTGGTAGATCCAATGTCAAACTCTTTTACCACGCTCATTTTACCACTGCACTCCTATCCCCTATCCATCTACAGACGTTTTAATAGCTGACTTGTAATTTGAAATCCCAAATAAAGGATCAACGTAACTAGCTATCATCATCTCAAATCTTGTCAAAATCCAAGTTTTCATGATAAAAAATCCTAAAAGCAGATTTACTATTGATCCTATTCTGTGTTTTCTTAAACGATCATATAACCCAGCTATCCTATCCAGTCATGTAGCCTAAGCTATTAGTGATTAGAGCCTTTTTTTATTAAAAAGCAATGTCTTGTAAAATGAACGGTCTCAAACTTTTGTTCAAACAATGTTAGCAAGAAACTGAAAACCAAAAACAGGTCGTCATAGCCACAGTATATACGGCGCTGAAGGGTGCTGCATAGATATTCCAATATGCACTCTTTTAATATCTATTAAACCTGAAAATCAAAAATCGAATGTAGCAAATCAGCAGCATTATTTTAAAAACTTTACATTTTTAGGGTAGTTTGAGACCTTTCCTTGCTGAGTAAATGGACGTTTCTCTATTACATGCCCAAAAATACCCAAACGTTCTTTAAATAGTTACGTGAATTTTTCTTATTATTAACTCAAGGGACGCGGACAGACTCACTCAAACAAAATCAGAAAGTGTAGTTAGTAAAAAAACGAAATAAAAAGGAGAGAGGTTATGCTAACCCGTCATAGCTAGCCGCATCATAGCCTCAAATACGTGTAAGTGTGCCAAGTGGTTACATTTTCTATAATATAAGTCGTGATCTAGCCTTAAGGTGGCATCTGAATGGTGCGTTTTGATTATTCCTAATACATGGAATGTAGAAAGAAACCTTTGTTCCTCCACTACCTTCATGTAGCCTGATAGACGCGGACTGCAACCGTATATGAAACACCTTTTCAGTTTGTTTTCTTCAAGTATAATGCCATTAATTCCCCTTTCGATTGTTCGAACAAAATGCTTGGGATAGGATTTTCGTCCCTTTTTTTCTTGCTGACTTTTTCTCAGGAATCTTGTGAGGAGCAGGGAGGAAAAAAATAATGCACTCACTCAACAAATTATCCATTTCCACACTACTTTTTTTATGCGTGCCTGAACGTGCATTGAAAAATGCATTGCATCCATACGATATTACTGCTACACTGAATTGTTGACCACTCATCCACTCGGATAGTAATTTTTTTAAAAAAAAAAAAGAAATGTGAATCCAATTGTCTATCTGCATCTCCGTACCCCTCTTGTATGGAAAAGTATTTATTTAAAGGATGATCATCATACCTGAAGAAAAGACAACAATGGGGAGGTTGTTGCTGCATCACATCCAATGTCTCGCCGTTGCCGTTGCGGCAATGGTGCAGTGAGAGTGAGTTGCTCTAGCGCTACCCCTCTCCTACTTCAACCTTCTATTCCAATATGTAAAGCAAGCAAGATGCTATTCCTGTTGCTGTTACTGTTTCACGTTCAAAACCGACTTAGGGACAAAAAGCAAATAGCCAGTCCTAGAGGGAACCTGCAACATGATACCTGAATTTACCTGATGCCATACAAAAAAATGTTATACCTCACTGTGCTGCTGAAATGCCCAAACAGTTACGCCAGTAATAATAGATGAGGATGGTCCTCTATAAAAGATGGTCCTTTTTTGCCCAGGTATGAGCGCAGACATTCTTCAGTAAAAAAAACCATCACCTCAGCCATTATCATTGTATGGCAAATGATGATAGTGTGGTGGTGGTGGGGATGCTGATGACGATGATGCTGATTTGGCTTCTGCATACCTACGCACAGACATTGTTGCTCTGTGCTTTGTTGAAGTACTTACCTTACCACTCTTTGTTGATGTTGCGTTTGTGTGATTGGCGACTTTCTGTGAAGATTCCATTAGTGCAACACTCGGCCCAGTGCTTCGTCTCTCACGTTATCCATACAAGTATCCGAAAGGAAGTTTGCAAGAAATTTTTTTTTGTCAGATCAGTCAGCCAAGCACTACTGGCTTAAAAGTATGAGGTACATGTAGCAGCAGAAGCAACAGTCTCTTTTGCAGTTGATGGTTGAAGAAGAAAGCAATTTAGAGCTGATTGTCCGTGAAGATTTTTACATAGTTTTTTTTCACAAACGGTGTAGTGTTATATGATGATTGGTACGTGAGAATGATCATGAAAAAAGATTTGGGCTGTGCGGAAAAGGATGAAGCATGTTCCTTCCTTGTAGTTAGCAATAGCAGAAAATTATATTTTTTTACATTGGATCGCAGCGCTTATAAATAAGGATTTGTATCTTCTGTCGAGTTTTTTTAAAAATATTTTGTTCATTTCTACAAAACGTATGCATACCTTAATATTGTTGTAATAAAAGTTGTGTACGGAACGGCGGTGGATGTAACTCATGTTGACGATGTATGTGTCTATGCAGTGTAGTTTGTGTGGCTATCGGTGTTGCATGTTTGTTGCATCAGAGGAAAAAAGCATGAGCGAATAGTTTGCAATTTACGAAACTTGACAGTTGAGCACCAACGCAGAAAAGAAAACTGCAATGAGTGCTAGTGCCAGAGCCAGAGCCAGAGCCAGGCTAAGTCATTTTTTTTATTCATGCTCCTCATCCCGATTCTAATTCGATTTGAGCCACCACCACCACCACCAGCTTTGCAGGCACTTGAGCAGAAGCAATGTAGCAGGAGTAGTGGTGGGGACAAAAACTGTTTGATTTCATTTTAGTGCTTTTGTGTGGAGCTAAAAAGGCCCAAAAAAAAGTTGCATGTATTTGCAGTAATAATGGTTTTAAAGTTGTTTGTTCTATCGTGACTGTCAAGTGACTTGTTCAGGTTTGATTTCAGAAGGAGTATCAAAAAATTGAAGTCTTGTCGGATAAATAATTTGAATTAGGGAATAAAAAATAGTGATTTCGTGAGGGGGAATAATCGGCGTACTACTCAATATTTTGCATGAGGATGGGCTAATAATATTGAAAGTAGACCTTATTGAGATACAATAGTTCATTGACGCTGAAAATTAAGAAGAGGATTACACGATGGGATCTGAAACAATTGCGATATTACTGGTCAATCTGTGATTCGGACGAAGCCTGATCTTTCGGCTTCGGATCTATAGTCGTTTCAAGTGCTGTTCGTGGTTTGCTTTTTAAGAATTTGCGATGAGCAGGAATAATTCGTTTTGTGGTTTTAGCCTAACCGAATCCGTACTACCTACCACCGCTTCTTCTTTTATATCGATATTTTCTGCAGCTATTGAGGGATCAGATAAAATCGGTAATGACCTTCCCACAGCGATGCGTTATTCATTGTTTTTCTCTAAAAATATGCATACTGTTTATTTGAAAGAGGAAGTTTGAGAGGCCTGTTGCTAAATATCACGCGCTGGGGTTTTTTTTTGCTTTTTTCGAACGAACTGAAATATTTTTGCTTCAATCTGTCAGAATTAACTACAGCATAGTTTATATCAGTTTCCGTTTTTCCATGATGCTGTCAATTTTTTTTTAAAAGTGCCAATTCTTTTTGTAAAGGTCAGTGTATGACTAAAAGTTAGAATTTAAAATGAGCACTTGTTCAAACATTGATAAAGTTCATTAATTTAGCATACAAAAGGGTATAGAATAAACATTATGAAACAGTTGAAAACTGACAACTAGTCAAACCTAAAAGCCGTGCTTCTGTTTTTTTCTCAAAGTTATGAAGTCATTGACAAATTCGATCCTCCTCCGTAGTATGACTCTTTCATGGAGCTGGCGAAGGACATTCAAGACAGACGCTATGAGTCACTCTCATTCGTAAACATGTCTTTTCCGCTGAGTCTGTGAAAGGAAACAGCTTGATTTCACTCCAACCAAAAAAGTTTGGGAAAGTTTAGACCAGCCATTAAAATATTCAATAGTGTGTCATCATCACTATGATGTCTGCCCAAATAAAATCGCCAGGGGCACCCTACTTATTAGTCAGGAGTTTGACGTAGCTGTAATTGGTGTACATTTCAGAGAGCTATATGTTCACTGGAGTCGAACTTGAAAAAAATGAAGTGAAATTGTATACGAGTAGCTGTCGTTATGGAACAGTAGATCGGTGAAGGCTGCGACAAATGTTTCTTGTAAATGGCTGCCTTGATGTCATGATGTGACGCAATTGCTTTATAACTAGCGATGAGTGATTTTGGTATTAATTTCATATTTCATTGGGTCGTATCATGTAACAAGCATACATCCTGAGATTCTCATATTACACCGGAACTTCATATTTCACCTTCCTTTCATCCTTTCTGTAGTTCACCTGTTCTCAATTTACTGAATTTACTATCTCTCTACTTTACTATTACCCACTCATTTATAAAATTGGCTTCTGTTTAATTTATAGACTTGCTGTGTGGACTACGGAAAAATCCAGTTCGTCCCTTGGGCTGAACTCTGGAGGAAACGTGTCAGACTCCGCACATCAGTCACACCAGTACCAGAACGTGTATGGATGTCGCTACAACTCCCAGCTGCACCAGTCTCAGTCAGTAGCTCCGATTCCGGGTGGATTTTCGGCTGCAATTCAGCAGGCGTCGGTGTACTCGACGCTGCCTCGCAATCATGCTAGTAACAGTAACACCGCGAGCGACTCTTTCGGTGTGTACCGTACCTTTCAGTATCGCAACACCCATGTGCAGCCCCTGAGTAGTCAGCAGTCACAAACTCTCTCACAGCCATATTACCATTACCACCAAATCGCTGCCAAGTCTACGCCTAGTTTGAGAAATGCAGTATTACAGGAACACCAGCTACAGAAAAAATGTTTCGGTGAGCCCCCTCTTGATGACAAGCAATTATCGTCGTCCTCCTCTTCTTCGTCAGCAGGGAAAGCAGCTCACACAGGATCAGAAGGCCAACAGCAAGTATACCAGACAGTACCAGTGTCCACATTATCTCCTGCTCGTTCCACTCCAAATTTGGGAAGCACCGCTACCAATAAGCTCCTTCAGCCCCGTCCCATTCAGCAGCAGCGAGCTCAAGGCTCGATTCCCCACCTGTCAGTGGTGTCAAGCCAGCAACAGGTGAACGATTTAGGCAAAGCCTACTCTACGACACAACAGCATCACCAAAACCTTTACAGTAATTCCGGGTCAAGCGCATGCTTGGGCCAACAGTCTGTGTCTTCTTCAGTGCTGCAGTTACAATCCACTAATGAGAACGCTCTCGTCGAACCAGGTCGTTACCCATCCACTCCCAATCTTCAGAAGTGTGACAGTGGTAATATCCTCTCAGCGACAGTTTCCCAAAGCGACTCTGGATATACCGAGAGCCCACCTCAGTGCAATCTCTCAGAAAGCCATAGCGTGGAGAGTAGTAGATCTACCACCGGCAGTACAAATAGCATATCTGGAGCCATGTCTACTAGTAATGATTCAGTAGGGTCCACAACTCCTAACAGTATTGGAGGCAATTGGAACACTTTAGACGCACAAAGTATTCTAAATAATAATAACTCGGCGCCAGCCCGAGATCCCTCTAGTTTGAAGCAGATTCGGTACGGCCCCGGACATGAAAAGTATCCGTCATGGCCAATTCCCGTTTCCTCTGCTCAACAAATCGATCCTGCGGGTGAGTCGCAACCGGTTAAATTAGTGCTAGGCTCTGGAAGTACCCGTAGTAAGTCCTGGACGGAGCAAACTGACTATCCCAAAGAAAAAACCCCTTCATATGCCCGGCCGTATATGAAGAGAGTGAATCACTCGTATACCCAGCAGTTGAAAACTGTGATGGAGAAATGTGAGCGCATTCCTCCAGAAGCATTCACAGGCAAAACAGACCCGCAACAGTTGCTCCACTCGCACGCTTTATCGCACCCCAGCGGCACCCGCTCCAACCCAAACCATCCCCACAGCGGTCTACCGAAAGGGAATGAGGGTAGCATAGTCCCGCCGCCCCTTCTCTACAGAGACTTAATGTGTAGCCAACAAAATGGTCATGGTAGTCCCATGGTTGGATACAATACCCATCACCACAATCTGATGCACTACTATCACCCAACACAACTCCCTGGTCAACCGCAGCAAGTCATGTCGAATAGCAACAACGGCGACAAGGAGTACATGGTTCCGTCCCCTGAAAGAATTGTTCCTGAAAAGGAGAATGCAGTTAGCAAACCGCTGACGCAAGAAGATCTCGAGCTATACACCAAAAAGTACGAAGAGCTGATGACACAATATCCCCAGTCGGAAGGATATCACAGCTATATTTCTTCCGACTCTTCGTCATACATTTCCAGCGGAACGCCGTTCCTCGATCAGCTCAGGAGAGAGTCGGAGAACAATCAGCAGTTCTGGGCAGGTGATAAAAGTATTAATCCAAATGGAGGTGGAAGTCTGTGTGATCCTAACGACCCTCTATTCGGCCTAGTTGGTGGACAGCTAGCTTCAGCTGGGGTTAGTGGTAGGGAAAGTGTGACCACTGTTGTGACAAACAGTTCCAGTAACAGTTCAGGAGCTGACACCCTGAAGTGGCACGGTTCCACGAGTGATATAAGTTTAGCAAGTGGTGTCTGTGGAAGCATGCATTCAGGTGCCAATATTACTCATAGTAGTAGTTTAAAGTCTAATAGCGGGAGTGGTAGTAATAATCCAGGTAGTGCCAGAAAGGGCGGCTCATCGCCAATCACCACTTCCGCGTCGATGTTGAACAAAGGATGGAATGAGCAAAAGGGCATTGTCCACTCATCCAGACTCTCTACTCCACAGAAACAGCACGCGGCCACTCCAGACGTAATGTGTTCTCAAACCCCACAACTCAACGGTGTGGTCAACCTTCGAAGTCAGTTGGAGCACTTGAATGGCTCCTCGTCGCTTAGCAAGTGGCACTCCACTAGTGGAGACGTCTTGGACCATTCTCTTAATAATAAGAATAATAGTGCCAGCAATAGCAATAGTAGCGCTGCTCTCAGCAGTAGTCAACCAAATTTGAAGAAGTTTCCCCTGATGACGTACACCAGACCAAATGCCCTGCCAGTTGACAAGTCCAACTCATCTCAAAGCAGCAGCGGCAGCAGTCACAGTGTCAACGCTTCGTCAGCAACTAGCACACCAGAGAAAATGGTGAAGTTGCTCCAAACTGTGAATACGGACACTGTGAACGCCATGAATTTAAAAGGTGCCAAGTCCTTATCTCACTCACTCTCTTCCCCTGTGATTGACACGAGCAAGCCCCCGTCCGTTGCTGAGAGGATACTGGAGCTGGAGCAGCAGTCCCATCAGCAGCAGAGCAGCGCGTCTCCTTCAACGAGTGGTACTTCCTCTCCGAAAATGGGGCGGAACCAAAGCAGATCCGAAAATGAGCATCTCGTTTTCCTAGCATCCCCATTTATAAAGAGCTCATCCCTAAATAATCTCCCCAACTCCCCAACAGGAATGTACATTGATGACACAGGAGCTCAGTCTCAGCCTCAGCACCACCAAAACGATTGGGCGCAAGGGAATGGGACACATGCAGTATTACCCCGTGGTTTCATTCAGTCACTCTCTACTACCAATATGAATAAGGTGATAGCTGACAGCACAAGCAACAACACAAACACGAGCATGTCATACAGTTACCTTGATCCAGATAAAAAGCATAAAGTGGCTGACATGACTTTGAAAGCAATTCAGAAGAAGGCACTACTCTCGTACTATGAGCGACACAAGGGGAAATGTGCAAACACGTCCTCAGCTTCGTCAGTGTCGTCATCAGATGGGAACTCCAGTCAGGCAGATGTAATCTCGCTAGAAAAGGACATGTGCTTTCTAGGAAAGTCGAACAGACTGATGTTATCTCTTCCCAAAGAACACACTGTCACTTCGGTGGACCAGCATTTGCAAATGCAGAACAGTAACGTGCTCTCCGAGAACGGGAGCCGGAATGGGACGACAGGCAGTGTTTCCAGTGTTGGTAGCAACAATACGATATCCGCTGAATCCCCAACTCTCCCCGGAGTTGGTAGGTCACATCGAGCAGTCAGCACTTCCAGTAGTGGTGTGTCGTCCTCCTCCTCATTATCTTCACGAAGTGGTGGTGCATCCAATTACAAAGTATCTAGTCAGTCACAGCAGCAGCACCAACTCTCCCAAGGTGTCAGCAACCACAGCAGTCCTCAGAAAACGATGCAATCTTCTGGTATAACTACTGGTCTCCCTGACCCGCTTAAACAGGTACGAATTCAATATAGTTACTAATAAATGACTAATTTGATTGCAACTTCGATAACTCACATACGGAGTTAATCAAATTGTCGACAATTACTGCCACTACCGTGACTACCGCACCCAATTTCCATTTTTGATGTTTGCGTTTGACTCCTGTCTGTAAAGCGATGAGAGATGACACATTTTCTAGCCTTATTAATGCTACGCCATACACCAAAAATAGTATATTTTAAAAGGAAAACAAACCAAAATTTCTTCATCATTTTCAGTTCTACTTACTTACGATTGAGTAAGCGTACATCAAACTCAAGCTCTGTAATAAAATCTCTTCCCAAAGTTATTCATTACTGAGATTAGCCCTGATAAAGTAATAGCAAAAAATGGGTTGTGTGATGTAATTTTATGATCGAGAAAAATGCTGAGGAAATTTTATAGGTTTGAATTTAATGGAGCAAGGTCAGGCGAAAACATAGCTAAGCATTTACTTTTAAATAGTACCAGCATGGATAGCAATTTACAGGATCTCAGTCTTTTACCCTAATAAATAAAACAAGTTGAAATTGGTTGTTTCCAGTGAAGCACTCCGTTGTTTTTATCAACTAAGCACGATAATGAAATCAAGGTAGATAGAAAAATGTGGTAGTATGTATGAAGGTGTTAGATCTAATCTGAACATCTCCGTTGATGGAGAGCTGAAGAAAAAGAAAATGAAAAAAATATCTCTGTACATCATATTAGCAGGCATCTTTTATCGAATGAGTTTGCTGCATAAAAAAAATCCTCTCTTGAAAATATTTTCATTTGAAGCGGTCGCATGAGTTTCTTCGTTAGCTTATAATTGTACAACTTCAATTCAAGATCAGTCACGGTTTTTTGTGCTAATGCAAGCACACGAAAAGAAATGGGTAGGTATAAATTTTTTTTTGGTTTCATAAGCAGTGTTCATAGCTTGACAAAAGATTCCTTTCTTTGAGGGAAGAAGGTGTGAATAGGTTAAATGTAAGGGTTGCGTACGCAGCTATGTAAATATTAACTGGAAACAAACCTAACGAACTGATAAAAAGGCAACAAAATGAAGAACCCAAACCATGTTCGCCCAAAGTGGATAAAGTAGTAAGCTATCTATTATTACAGGTGAACCTTTGATTTTTGTTGAATAGTCCTTTCAATCAGGAAGAAACCAGATTCACAGGAAATGTACATGAAAAATGTGTTTTTTTTCTCGATAGTCGGTTTACGGTAGCTCATATATGTGTAAAGTCGTGAACATTCATTAAGTATCGGGAGTGTTTATAGAATCCCCTGTGGTTTATATTACTTGTTATTAGTATACCTGCCCCGTACACCACTATATTTATTTACGGCATATCTCTGGGCTTAAAAGTTTTTTTTAAATGAAAACATTAGCTACTCCTCGTAATTGCAGAATAAGCTTAGAAATCACGAATTAAGAGATTCCTCGGTTTTTGTGGAGATGCGACAGCTAAATACTCTGTTTAGCTGTGTGTCCGCTAAAAAAAGCCTTTACATATAATTGTTTATCTACTTACCATTACTTCAGGGGTTAAAATTCTTGAGACATGGATTAAGCATGGACTTTTTACACCTACCTATTCCTATTTTTAAAGAAAGGCCTTCGAGGCAAATAAATGTGTTGAGCAAAGACTTTTTTTTATATATTTCCATTCCTCCCCAGTCGACTTGTTAGTGTGCTTGGGTTAACCAGGAAAAAGAAATATTTATGAGCTGCTCGGCTACTTTTGACAAAATAAGTAGTGCTAAAGTAAATCTTTTAAAAGTTGGGGCCGATGCGCGATGCTGGGATATTATTGTGTGATAACTTTAGGTACAGCTCTCCTACTTGAACCACCAGTTCAGCACAATGGACAAAGTGTGTGAATATCTTTATACCTGCTATAAAAAAGTTTTATAACATGCGCATTTTCGTTTGCCTTTCATTTGACAGCACTAAAAATTTCTGATGTATTTCAAGTGAGCACTAGTACCTTTGTAAATAATTTTCGGGTAGTAAAGATGATCATGATCGCTGACAGAAGGTTTCACATTTCTTTATGCAATTTTGTCCATAACTTACTTGTTCCAGTAAGAGCCAAGTGACAATATTTTAGATTTTATTTCGTTCGATGATTAGTGTGTATGGAGAGGTTGAAAACGTCCTTGGTTCAAGGTTATTGTACCCCTTCTTGCGGCCACATACGTGTGCATGCAAGTACATTAACCACCACCATCATAATATCATGAGGATGATGGAATGATGGAAAATGGAAACGTAAAAAAACTGTATAAGAATATTAGGCTGCCATCATCACAGCCGTAGGGAAGGAAGGGTTGGCAGTGTGCTGCCTTTCCCCTTTTTACTCCCTGTCAAACTTGTCGAAACAACAAAGGACATTGGTAGTGCTGTGCTACGCTTTAAAAAAGAATGGAATGTCTTAATGTTTTTTTTCATCTTTTTGTCAATCTGAATTAAACTATGGTATGGTAACAGTAGTAATAACCAGTATGGCTGCATTGCCACAAAAACTGTGTCCTAACAGTATACTCTCAGAGCACTTGGCTCTTCTCCTTTGTGAGGCTGCTGTGTAAACGGCTCCACGAAGACTGGCCGAACAAAAACTGCCCGCCTAAAACTGCCAGACTAAAACTGCCAGACTGGCAAAGTCCCAGCCAAG
>JAHZND010005827.1:0-10193 GCA_027744115.1 Acrocyrtus sp. NNG-2020
GACGAGTAATCCACGTACCTACATAAATACATGTGAAAATATGCGCGTGTAATGTGAGTTGGCCATACCTTCACGCAGGCTGAAGCTTTAAAAAAAATTCCTCGGAAGCTACAAGAGCCACTACCACTGGCTCTTCCTCTTCATCTATCTCTCAGTCTATCTATGCTTTTTTTACGTAGGAATAATAATAAGAGGATTAAAAAGTCAAGTCAGCACAGGATTACCAGTTGCCAGCACTCAGCAGTGCAACTTTGCAACGGACCTAACTTTGCTATGATAAACAATACGGCTATCGTATATCGTATCGTAGGGCTTCATCTTCGTTTCGTTTTCTATTTGTACAAAAATTCTGATTCACTACTTTTGTTACAATTTTTATTTGTATCTCTGCAGCTAGGTTCTGCGCTTGAGTGTCTCTGTTGTGGATGAGCTTTTTGTAGGTGCGCGTATAGTATTATTCATGTAGGCATGAGTGATAGTGATGATACGAGAAAGGGTTGTTTGCTGTCTGTGTGTGGTGTGTGAGAAAAATGATTAACTTCACTCGCATTCACGCGACACTGCATTAATAAATGCGCTGTGCACGCTTGGAAGTACATATGAATTTATGTGGGGAAGTAAAGTTAACTAGTTTAACCATAGGCTAAAATGCAGATTTATGGGATGATATGTGAAGCTACTTTGTTCTAATGTCTGTAATAATGAGAGAGATGATGATGAGACCGTGCGGCTTACTATGTGAAGCGATGCAAACAGGCCAACCATGAGATGAAGCTGAAGCATAGTTACCCATACTAAATAATATGTACTATGAAATCCAAATGGAAACGCGATGCATGTTAAATATGATTCATGTAAACGCTGTAAAATGGGGAAGGATGGGGGAGCAGTTTCGATTTCTGTAAGGTGCTCTTTAGCTAGTTAGGGTTAGTTCGATATAAGTTTACTGCCAGCAGTTAGTAGTCGTTAACCTGTTCTTATCTAGATCGCTGTTTTATAGAGAATGCCCTTTAGTTACCTTTCCGCTACTACTTCTTCCAATCAATAGATTTCCTCTTTGCATGCAAATTTGGAAAAGGGGAGTAATAAGTTAAAATCATGAAATCGGAATTTACGAATTGATTCTTTTTTATTAAAGGTCTTACAATCGATACTAAGCGCTATAAAATACTGGTGGAAGTAATTAAGTAAGGGTAGCATAAGTTATAGGTTACAGCAGAAATTATAATAAGTAGAACTATAGCGATGGGATTTGTAGTGTCATTGTGTCATGAATTAATTATGTCAATTAAGCATACGAAACTCCCATGTTGTACTCTCCGTCACCGTCATCCCACTCATCGCTGTCGTCATCGTCAACAGTTATTTGTCTACTTGGAAAGGTTGGCACGGGTGGATTGTTGCTTGGTTTTTGAACGGCTACTGCTCCAGTATATCGAGGAGGGGGCACTGGAGGAAGAACTGGCGGACTTCCTGCGGATGATATAGATGGAGGCTGTCTTGAAAGGGTTCTTGGGGGATTTTGAACATTTCTGTTCACTATCTGTGAGCCTGCGGGATATGTGGGTGGCTTAGCAAATCTTGGTGGTCTTACTACTTCATCTTCAGAAGTGGTGTCACTATCTGATGAGGTGGAGGGATATGGATGTACTGGAGGTGGCTCTTGGGGTTGAAATGACGGAATTGGACCTCTTTGTAGCCTTCCATTTCGTACAGGCATTGTGGTGCTCTGGGGAGTCATGTAATGGGAATTATTAAATGTCACTTGCTTTGGCGATGATACTTTGTTCGGGCTCTCAACTTCATTGGCCTGTCTTCTGCCTACTCTGCTTACGGTGGCGTACGGATTTGTGGGAATATTAGATCGAGCTGTAGCCACTGGGACCGGAACTTCTTGTATTTGTAGCTGCGAGTCAGATCTCAGCATCGGATTTTGATGAACAATTTGCGGTCGCTGTGGCTGATAAGTGGGCAGTCTGGGCATTTCCCTTTGGTAAGAAGGTTGAACAGGCTTTGCATACGGTTCCGGTTTGAAAATTTGCATGTTTTCAGTAATCGGTATCTCACGGGGAAATGGTCTCTGCAGTGGCGTGTAACTCTGAACTGGCTCATTTGGCTTGGGGAAAGTGTTCAATGGTTTCCGAAGAATTTTACCGTCATCCGCTATAATTTTCAATTCGCCATCGTCATTCTGTATATACGCATGATTGACGAACAGCTCTTTAACGACTTTTGGCTCCTCGACACTTGGCTTTCTAACATTCCCATTTCGTGGCTCACAGGTCACAGTGGTATAATTTACAGGCGATTCGTCATCTTTAATTGGTTGTCTCGCCACACTTTCCTTTTTACCTTTGGGAACATACACTGGAGGTGGAGATGGAGAGCGATGACGAGGTCTTTCCTTACGTCTTCGGGACGTGCACCACCAAACAATAAGCAAAAGAATTACTACTCCAACAAGTAAAGCTATGCATCCGATCATTATCCAAAAGATGAGAATAGGAAGACAGCCGTCAGAAATTCGGTCACATGTAGGCTCATTGTCCCCATCAATAATGTCCTGGGAGAGAGTTACATCGAATCGGGCTGTTGAAACTTCTCCAGGTTCAGAATTTGTGTTGTAAGCTCTAAGGGCGCAATTTAAAGTAGTAATCTTATCTTCTCTCGATCGCACAAATAACCTGACTAGTGTTGCCTTATCAATTCGACATGTTTGCTGAGCTCCTGGACTAACAAAGGCGTCGCATTGTGTAGTCTCTCCCTTACAGTCTGTCTCTTCAGGAGGGTTAGCCGATAAATCGGCTCCATTTAAAGGAATGCAGCATGCGTGAATGGACGCAACTCTAATCGAGTCATCAAGTACATCTCCTCTAATAGCAGGAAATTGTATGGAAAGGGTTGTTTCAGTCTCCTCAAGTTTTTGAATGTTTCCTATTGTCTCTGGCTGTGCACTAGTTTCAGTGTATGGCTGTGTTGTTTTGAATCCTAAATGCAAAGTTTGAAACTTCGTGAGAGACCGAAGTGATCTAGCTTTCGAGGGGCGAATTATCTTCCCACAGCATTTATTCCGTAGTTCTCTTGACAGGAGGGATGCATTAGGAGACTCGATTGTTTCAAGGACTCTTGTTCTCGCGGATGTTTGAACGTTTACACGAGTGACATGATATGAAGGGGTAGTTGCAGAGTAACCGGTTAAATATCCGGAGTAAATTCCATCATTGGCTGTTTGATCTGCCCCGCCGTTACTGTTTCCATCATCACGTAGAACTATTTCTTTTGGGTGGAGGTGACCACGTCCACTGGAGAAGAGAATGGGATAAAATATTTTTAGGGTGACTTCTGAATCTAATACTGGATTTCCCTCGGGAGTTGTAAGATGCACAAATATGGTAGTTAAATTTTTAGAGTTTGGCATAATTCCTTTGGTAAGTTCAGTTTGTCCCAATGAGGAAGTTACAACAAGTCTCTCTGAATCCTGATTTTCCGCGAATACTTCTAAATGCAGGCGACTTAGTCGGGGGATAATCTCCTTCTCTATTCTCAAACTCCATTGGCCACTTTGGAACCTGCATTCGTTTCCTCCGAATGTAACCACTCCGCCGTAGTTGAGGAGTGGTTCTGTTGTGCAGCTGCCAGTTGGAGGTATTAATTTAATGAGGTCTGAAACGTCGTCTAACTTTTGTGGAAGGGGAAAGTAAAAGTAAAAGTTTTTAGCTGTACTTCCTTCAAGATTAAAGGTTACCGTTTGACCCGGACTATTTGAAATTACAACTTGGGCAACTTTTTGAATTTGACGGGCATTCACCTGCTGCTCATTTAGGAGACCGAGTAAATGGTCAATAATAAAAATGGAGGTTTCTACACTGCATGGCGCCGCAATGGATGCCGACGTACAATACGGGAGCACCATCACGTTCTTTGTGTTTGGGATCCTGTACCAGTCCAACCAATCTTCAGATGCAGACGCAGAGTCGCTTTCAAAAGTGATAACGGATACTGAATGAGGCTCTCGCTCGAATTTGTCAATTGTTGCGGACATGTCTTCTACGCTAACTGTGGCATCTGAGAAAATAACAACGTTCCAGTGATAAGTCTCCAAAGTGGCTAAGCTTGTCAGAACATTGTCAATTACGGGAAGAAGGGTTCTACTATAATCAGCCATGAGATGGGCATCTAGGTCAGGAATATATTCTAAAAGAGTTTTTTTGTCTTCTTCAGTTCGTAACTCAAGAAATGTAGAAAAGTTTGCTGATTCACTGTGAGAAAATACAGTTAAGTGCACCGCCGTCCCCAACTCCAACATTTTCACGAATTCGGCAATTGCCTGTTTTACGTGAAGAATTTTGTAGCCGTCCCTCATCTCGGGGGTGTCATCGACTATGATTGCGTATGCGCTTTCGTACGGGTAGTTTCGTTTATATTTCATGAACTCTATTTGCGGTGGCACGTTTTGAAACTGGGTTTGACTATTGCTGTTGAAATCCGCGTGAGAATTTACCACTTCACCCACACTCCTTTTGCAGTACATGTTCTGTTTCGTGGTAGCCCACTTGTTGTGGTCGGACTTGGTGCAGTAATGAGCCAAATTATCAACTTGTGGGAAGGACATGACGGAACTGTTACTTTGCTTCAGTTTTCCCATGAGAAACGTCTCCTGCTTTTCCAAAAAATCTACAGTACAGGCTGACGTATTTAGAGCGACGGAAGGGAGCCGCTTACCAGTGCAGCTTGTCAAATCTGCCTGATTTAGATTTTCGTAGCAGAGGCGAAATGAGTTCTTCGAAATGTCCCCTGCCTCATCTGTATATCCAATTTCGTCAAATGCACCATATCTAAACTTGGTCCACTCGTGGAGAAGTAAGTGCCCTTTGATTTTACTTGAGAAGTGAATCGGACTGGTTAAATTGCTGAGCAGAAATGACAATGGGATCACAATGGAGTCACCCTCTTGGCCACATGGTTTGTACTGACGAGTCCATGGAAGGGTGGAGGCAAGAGGGTGATTTTGGGTAAGTTGGATGTGGGCTATGTCATAGCACAGATTTGGAGGTGCTGTTGAGATATCGCTAGATTGCGAAAATCCGCAAGATAAATACGTCCAGTTGGCGGGAAGGAGGACATTCACTTTCCCTAGTCTGGCCTTGCCTTCAGTAGCTTGAAAAAGGCTGCTTGAAAACTCCGGGATTACTTCCTGAATCATAAAAAAATAATTACTTTGCAACTTTACTACGAGACGAAGAGATTTTTATGAGGAAATCATTATAAACTTTACGCACTTTCAGGGTGTTAACAATATTTGCACATTCCGAGACTCCAATTTTGTTTCCGTCCACAGCAATCGTGAGTTCTGTGTACTGGCCATTTTCAAACTTGATTGTTTCACTGCTCCTACTGCTGCAGATGACACCGGGAATGGAAGCGAGAAGGATGACATAAAACACTCGGAAACCCATGTTACTTCAGCTCTCTATACAAAAACTTCAGTACTGAAAATCTAAATTTGACCAAAAAATTCATTTGGGTGCTCAAAAACCAAAACGGCCGTCGCAAGGCAAGGCTGTATACCAGATAAAAATTAATTTAACAAACTACTCCCCAACCTTTCCTCATTGTCTGACTCATTCTCCGTTCCAAGATAATACTAACAAGCAGGCTGCGTGCGTAAGCCAAAGCAATTTAGCCTTATCATATTGATTCAGTGATAAGGAAAAGGATAATGTATGTGTAGATAAGCTGCCTTAAAGCCTAAGTAGGCATCCACAAAAAAAATCCGAATTGTCGCTTCGAGCTTTATGCAACTCATTTCAAGTACATAGCCATGTTACGCGTGTGCTCACTTTTCCTCGAAAAAGGAATTCAGTTTATTTTTTGACAATTTATTTTTTTTCTCGCTTTCTCATCAATAACATCTCTATAATCACTTCATGAACATCACACTTAATAGCATTTTTTTTATATTATGAGTGGTTTTATAAGCATATTTTTTTAAACTTACACAGCTGTGAGTAGCATCTATAGATTATATAATCAGATATATATCTTCGACAGGTAGCTACATTGAAGCAATAAATTTCAATAAACACACGGCGCACATTTTTTATGGTACTCCATTTCAGCAATTTAAATTCGATTCTCGTTGTGGTAGGTGGTATGTTGAATGATACACATCAGGTGTATACTACTTAGCTTTAGTATAAGATCATCTTTATATTTAGTTGCTTAAATTTAAACGCTTTTTAACGTAGTGTTCAGGTATAATGTCCTAATTCCTTAGGTGACTTGTAATAGTACACAGTACACAGGTAAATCATGTCATGTAATAGGAATGTGCAGTTGTCTTGCGCTGGTATATTATTAATGTGCCTATTCTCACCTTCCACAAACTCTATACTGAAACCGAGTATTTTTTAAAATCCGAATCCCAAATACAATCCCTTACTTGCTACGTTATCTCTAGCAAAAAATCCTGGTCAAGTATTCTAATTTTGCGTAACGTGGACCATGCTCTTCCATGGAAAATAGTATTTACACAAAGAAAAGAGTAGTCTCGGGAGTATTTTTTTTAATTATGAGAGGAACAATATTCACCTGTAAAGAAAGCGACCAGAAAAAAAAAGTTCATGCAGTGAAATTAACAGATTATTTTATCTGGAAGTCGTCTCAATGTATGAAGGTGGCATGTCATGATCATACTCAAAGTAATGATGGGCTGCTGTAGTGGGAGAAGAGTGCTCTCCGGATTTCTTGAGTGCGGACTTTAAAATTTTTGGAGTTTCTGGATGGCTCTCGAGGGAGGCAGCGTCCATCAGTTGCATATTTTTCCGCTCACCGTAAATACTTGTAGTCATCGGGGAGAAGGACACTGTCCTCTGCGCATCCCGACTAGGTACATTTTCCCACACGTTCAGAGAATTTTGGAGGAGCTGCTGTGCTCTTTCCCCTCCTTCACCGTCCTCATCGTGCTTCCTATTAGTATGGCACACTTTGTAAAAAGTACTTGGTAAATTTGCATAATAATGAATTGGTGAGATTTTTGGGGATAATTGTGAAAATTTTTTTTATAGTGAGGTCAAATTACTTCCGGCAGCACGTGAAGTAAATTATGAGTTCCAAGCCAAAAACGAGAATCCCAAAAAGGACGAGTGGAACGATCGTGATGAATATTAGTAAGCGCATGTCAAGTCTTAGCATTCGAGACCAGCTGAACCCATCTGTATTGTGCGTTTGGCCGAGGCTGCTCCCTTCCCCATCATTATTTGCAGGGTTTGGCGAGTGATTCCTTGGAATTGACTCGAGGTCGTCATCTATAAAGTCTTCCCCTTCGTAAATGTAGTCGTCGTCGTCATCCTCCATGGAACCACCACCACCATGCCCTCTGCTCCTTCCACCATGTCTCCCTTTTTCGTGGGACTCGTGTGCCGGTGGATCCGTGTACAGCGGAAATATCAAGTCATCACAATGAAACTCTCCACATAGTTCGTCGTAGCCGCCCGTGATTTGTGTGAGATTGCAAAATCGCGCGTTTCCAGAAGGATAAGATAAGTCTAGCTCGTACTGTTGGACAGTGCACCGTTTCGACCGACCGTTGAAGGAGGTGAAGTATACCTGAAAGTAGAACTGTCTGCGGAATAACTTTTCATTTTTCAGGAATCTTTCCAAGTTCTCGAGTAAGGAGAAGTGCTCCTTTCGCTGTGCATGACCCTTTGGCCAATTGATATGGTAGTTATCATCATGGCTATTATCAAAGGGGACATCCCTGCACCGCAAATTTGTTCCTTCTTCCTCGTCAAACATCAGCTACAGGAATGGTAAAAAAGGGCTTCGATAAGCACAGCACATTACTACTTTCAAAGCAAACTAAAAATGTCCAAAATTACTCTTTACCTTGATGTATTTGGAACACGGAATCGCCCCGTGGAAATTGAACGGAACGAGGGAGACGTTTATTAAGAGAATGCGATTCTCGATGAAGTGACCATTGTTGTGGCGGGTTGGACCGGGATTTCCTCCTCCGGTATTCATCATTATCAAATTACTTCCACTACTTTGGCTGTTGAACGGAGGTGAGGGTACGGCATACTGCCGGACACTACAAGGAAGGTGGCTCACTTCCTCGTCTGTCTTCACTGCCCAAATCTCGTTAGGAAGTGGTTGTGTCGACTGTCCGCTAAAGCGGTTTGGCGTGTGCTGCTGCTGTTGTAGCCAGCCTCTACTTCCCGTTCCTGAGTTACCTCCACCTGAACCCCTATTAAATGTTCCAGGAGAGGCTGTCAATGGATTCGGGCATAGTAGATCACTATAAAGTCCATCTGCAAATGGAAAGGAGCAAGGAAATAGTGTTAAGCATTTTATGGAATCGTATCGGTTATAACTCTGTAAAACATTTTTTCTTACGATTGCTCCTATCCAAGCTTAGAAATGACCACTTATTAAGACCTTGACCATATTTTATATGTGGGATCACAATACTTGATGTTGGATTATTATAATTTTTGTAATTAAGTTTTTGAGCTGAACAAAGATTGACTTGAGTCGTAACGGTGAGAGCAAGGAGAAGAGTGAGTATTAGCGAGAGTATTCTTCTGGAGANACGGGAAGTAAATTGCAAAATGCTCCCATTTTCTCCTCTCCATTTGAACAGCAGTTATTAGTGCACAAATGAGGTGGAACTTCTGAGACTGATCTGCAGCTACAACAGTGTTCCGAGGTTGTGCCGCACGAATGCCCTGCCCAACGCCACACATCCGTAGAAGGTGAATTCTCAGTGAAAGACATTTTCCCTACGCCCGCGTCTTCGGTTCCCATCGTCGTCTCTGTCCTATCTAATCTCTTTGATTTCCCTCCGATCTTTCTCATTATCACAAAATTGCACAAAGTCTCAGACGAAAAACGAACTCTATCTCAATATTCAATATCGAAATGAAGAGAAAATGTCAGTTAAAAAGGAAGTGGAATAAAAAGTCAAAGTTGAGTTTTTTTTTATTTTGTACTATTGGGAGAGTATGGAAAGAAAATTTTCCACACAGTAGTTTGGCAATGGTGGCATGAACTGCACTGATTGTAGCTGAAATAACCTCACTTGGTAGTTTTCTTCAACTGAGCTATGTTCACTGTCATTTTGAGCCATTTTACGAGAAACCTAGAGTAGCAAGTGCGAATTAACTTATTTAAAAAACTTTTACATGTAAAAAACAATCTTATATCATCTACGTGCAGCTACACTACCACTACCACTGAAACTCTGTAATGCCTCCCGTTTTCACCTACGTTAAATCTTCATTGTGACCGAGAAGGTTTTAAATATTTCAACAAGGAAAGACTATCAGTTTCTGATAGTGAATGAAAATGAGCAGAAGGCTGGTCAAAGGGAAACGAAGCTTTTTTCTATATATGTGAGCAGATAAAGGGGGAAAGCTAGAATGAGCTGCGAAGAATAAAAGGCGAGCAGTGAAAACAATAAGAGAAAGGAAGATCCAGAGTAGTGGAGTGCGTGCTAGTATAAAACGAAAATTGTTTTTCTCCCCTTCTCTTGCAGTTTTGCAGCCCAGAGTACTAGTTTTTTTGGTAGGTCTCAGCTAGAAGCGTAGTTGCTGTGTCACTGTACATGGCTCAGTTTTATGGAGAAAGCAGGAAGCGAAAGGTGTTGAGGAACCTCGCTACCCATAATGATCGAATGCTACAGAAGAAAGGGAAAGAGAAAGGCTTTGCTCCAGTACCCTACTTTTACTATTTTACATTCATTTATTTTTTTTGCAGAAAGGCGAGTGCTGGAGCTGGAGCTGGAGACTGCTGGAGAATCCCACTCGCCGTACCAATGCTTCTCCTTATACTATAGCTTGAGCTACCATAATATACTGAGTGGAAAAAATGTGAAAAGGGAATAAGAAAAAAAATGTACAGCTTCAGTCTCAAGCTTTTTTTTTACTTTCTCAGTTTTTAAGTCTTGTCGTCTATCTTCGGTTGTTGGCAGTTTTTTGCTCTTTCCCACCATCGAAAAGCTGTATGGAATGAAAACGTACTCAGTTCCCTTATCCGCCGTGGTGGATGGAGGAGTCCTTTCTCTCTGGCGAAGGAAAAACGTGAACGGGAAGGGCTATATAGGCACATTTTTTCGTTTACTTTTTATATGCCATCGTACTACGAGATGAATGGATTGAGGGGCATTTTCACTCCACGTTGTGTTCTATTCG
>JAHZND010005828.1:0-12477 GCA_027744115.1 Acrocyrtus sp. NNG-2020
AGAATTTCTGAGCTTCAGACTCTGAAGTTCAGAGACTCTGTGAAACTATGAGCATGTCTTCAGCCTTCTTTACAAAATAAAACGAACATACTTTTCAGCAAGCACAATATAAGCAGCAGTTTAATCTCTTAAAAAAGTGTACTTTTTGAGTTACATTTATACTACTACTTGCTACACAGCACATTTACCTACTGAAATACTGTCATGTGGAAAAGGGGACATGGTACACATTGAGTTTTCTAAAACTTGCAATTTTATCATCTAAACCCACGTACACGTATTTATTAATAGGACCAGCTTTTAACAACCGTGCTTAAAATATATATGACCAGGTAAATACAAAACCAAAATGAGACGACTGACGTTAATCGGTTGATTGGAAAATTCACAAGAAATAGTATAGGTATGCTCATAGGTAACGGATCGGATTAAAGAGTCATCCATTCCTGCCTAGGAAAGGTTTATTTTCCCATTGAATGAATATCTCTTTTAGTGCACTTCACATTGCATGCCAGGGAATACCCTTTTTCTGTGGTACACAAAAACGGCCACAGGAAGGTGAAGGAAACTATGCAGTCTTAAGGAAAAATGAAGCTACAAAATTAGCTCTACCACATTGTTTATTACTCCCAAAAATACTTCGGGAATTTTTACCTTTTTACTAGAGCATGTACCTAAGGACCCATCAATCATTTTCTTCCGTTTCTTTATTTTCAGCTTTTATCTAGAATTAAGGTACACATGTTCCATTGAAATAGATTTAGCTTAACTAACCTTTACCATTCTTTATAGTTAGTCAACGCAGCTGTAAAATTTATTCTCTACGTGTAGCATGTACACTGGTCAAGGGCAAAGGGCAGGAATGGTATATGATTCCGCCTTTTGTTAAAACGCTTAAACCTGTCTAAAAATGGCTTCATTGTGTTGTCGAAGTAAAAACTCCCACTAATTTTTCTCATATTCCTGTCATGCACAATTTGCTTCTATTTATCATAAGTAATACTACTCCTAAAAAACAACTTCCAGATGCCTGCAATATTGATTTCAGCTTTAGCTAATTAACGAATATTTTAAAAATGAAACTCCTTATTATGAAGCCAATGAGTCATGCGATCCCTCAGGTTTCTACTCATGTGAAACCCAGTACGAAAACTAATCAATGATACATTATAAGCTTCATTCATGCAAATTGAAAGGGAAAAGCCGCTTTCTAAATTCTCAGGAGACGCCTTCCAGCTCTGGCCTAGATAAACTCTTTTATATATAAAGAAGTAGTGCTGGAATGCACCGAAAAGGCAAAAAAAAACTGGAGCGTGCTGACAATTTCAATTACTATACCAAAGTCAAAACTAATGACAACCTCCACTAGAAGCAGCTAACTGTCCCAGATTTTTGCTGTGAAGGCTTTTCCTGACACAACGTACGTAAATCAAATTCGCTAGTATGCATGCACTGTCCTCAATAAATGAGTACGGTGATTTTTCAAATTTCAATTTAAAAGTGTGTTTTTTTAAGGTCACGCCTTCCAAGTGTAAATAAAATATAGCCGTTGCCAATTACTAACTGTCATCCCATTACGTACTACCCACTACTCGTCGTCTTTGGTCCGTATTTGATGTTTTCTCCCCTCCTGTGCCCTACAAACCATTTTACTTCCTTGTTCATTGATGGGGAAAGGTGTGCATCTCTTAAAAAACAGCCAGAGAGAGAGAAGAGAGAGACCGGCATTTTTACATTGAGAGGAAGGTAAAATGGCTTTTAAGCAAGAGTGACAGAAAATGTTAAGCAATATCTTCCTCTTTTTCAAGGAGGATCCGGCGAAGGACTTTTACTGCTTTTCATGGAAGTAGACCTTACCCATATTCAAATGGGAAAGCATGAGCCCATCCACATCAATCCTTTTTTCATGACTGTCAGTTGTAAAAGCAATTTCTGCGCATCATATTGCAGCGTATGAGAATAATAATGCACTCCTCCATCAAAACTAAAGGAAGAAATAAGGAATCAGCGACAGCGCATAAACGCTGTACTTTATAGGTCCTCAAGCAGTCCTCACTCACTCACAAGCCTATCCTCAATCTGCTGAAATGCCCAACTGAACTTCACAGAGCATGTAAATATGTAATAATGTAGCAGTACTTCAGCTTTGCTGGCAAACCCCCTTCTTTACCTTGCAGTATAGCCAAAGCCTAACAGTTTCTGTATCACAACAGCATCACATTTTATATTGCTTACAAGACCAAATGCAAAATGCATTGCAAAAACGAAACGAAGTCCTCTGCTATGGCTCATTCTGCAAATTGCAGTTGGTCTATAAACACAAAACTTAAAAGCTGAGGAAGAAATACAAAAGCTGTGAAAAAATTACAAGTAACATTTTACTTTGAAACAAGGCAATCAGTAAAATCAAAGCGTTTTTGTTCTTTGTAACCAAATTCGAGCCTGGTAAATCAATCGTGATCGTGTATCAAACGGGTGCTTACTCAAAGCCAAGAAATTACTTGGGAGAAAACAGGAAAAAGAAAGTACAACTCTTCTATCCTGCCATACAACTTTGTTTAGAAGTGCTGAAAATACGATCGTTAAAAGAGTAGAGCTAACCAAAAAAAGCTATCGGAGAAAGTAGCGAGAAAGAACAAGTGACTTGTGCAAAAGGAGAAAGTTCTCTTTTGAAAAGAGTTTCATCTTTGAACAATTGTATCGGAAATTGGAGTTTATTTCAGGTAAGTTCCACAAAAATAACTTCCATCAAAAAAAGTTTGCCAGAAAAAAGCTTCCATTGTTCATTTCATTCATTTATTTTTTTCAGAATTGCACACATACTTACAGTACGCACAAATATACTATTTGTATCCGAGCATCGAACTTGACGTCCTTCTCCTTTCCCTTTTCCAAACAGTCAACTAGCATCTCTATTTCTAGCTCACATTTATGTGAAAAAAGCCATTATTAAAGAGCAAAGAGCTCAGCCAAAAACACTTACTTATCCTGGTCATAACTGAAGAGCTTTCATCACATTTTCATCCACGTTCTCTCATTGTGTACAACAGTGCAAAAATCGCAACTCTTCTCTACTCTCACCCTACAGCAAAGAGGAGCAAATTCAGACTGAACTGTGAGCTTACTTGAGTGAGCACATAAATAGCTAAAAAACATACACATCGAGCTGATTGCAAAGCAGCAAAAACCTCTTCCCAAAAAAAGGCTGTGAAGTTACGTATTCTCCTTTACAACAAGCAACACTGACGTTCCTACTACAAGTTTCGTTGCAGACCTAACAAGACCAAAGTTAATGCAAGTATTTTCATCTATATTATGCTACTGATGCAAGATTTTTTTTCCGTGCAGAGTTCCTATGTAGGCATGAGTATAGCAGAAAGCTTCTCAACGCTCCGTATCTGAACTTGCCTGTGTATAGCACTCACTCACTCTTCTCCACACAAAAATTTAGAAGACTTTGTTGCTCCGTGTGAGCTTTACCTTCTTACCTCGTAGCTATACTCTGAGACTTTACTCCTGTATATCTGCTCCTCTGATGGCAATGTCAATGTGCAGTAGGTTACAGTCACTGGTAACGGAAACAGCAGCAGGAGCAGCTCTTCGTGATCATTGTTGTTGTAATAATAGCAGTTGTTGTCCATCCAACACTGCTCAACTTCAGTTTCCCCAGAATGCTGGACACTCACTATCTCCAGTTTGATAACACACTTTCAAAACAGTCCAAACCAGCGTCACCGAAAATATCTTCTTTGGTCAACTTCAACTCCCTCGTCCTGCTGTCAAACAGTTTAATTTGGGATTATCCAAGCAGTTACTTTAATACTCTAGTGCGGGCAAAGTTTCCCACGAGTGACCAAAGAATTTTGTGGTGAAAGTGATATCTACAAGAAACTGGAACTTAAAAAAAACAGTTAAAGAATCATAGACTGGAACAAGCGGAAATTTGAAGTAAAAAGTGGAAGAGGTGTTAATACCGCTGTTTAATTACTGTTGGTGCTTTGAACAAAGATATTTAGAAAAGAAAAAGTATATTATTCTATACAGTAACTTATATGTAAAATAGTTTTGTACAGGAACTCTAAAATTTACCTTGCAAACTGTACACACCGCTTCGTCGTTAAGTTTATCTCCGGATTTTCTGAAGAGAAAGCAAAATAGGAAAAAGACAGTTTTTCTGAAAAAGTCTGGATTTTAAGTGAATCTTATCTTGTAAAAAGAACTGTGTATAAGCGAGAACTGTATCGTTAAAACTATATTCAACCCTATCCAGTTAAATCTTCCTCGTCACTATATTTTTCGGATAGCGTAATTACAGGTAAGAAATCTCTACTTTTCTCGGTTCTCAATTTGAATCATATCACACCGTGTGTCCACTCAACTCTTTTCCATTCATTCATAACATCTTCCACGTCCAAGCATGCAAATTTCACTACGTAAAAGCATTTTCATCTCATTTGCATCTCCTTCCAAAAAAAGTCAAACATCTTTGCAAAGGTCATTTTCCCAATTTTCACCAGTTTATTCGCTCTCCCTAATTCAAAAATTTGAAAACCGATTTTCTCCATAAATCCACATCAAAAGTAGCATTTTAAAATCAGAGAAAATAATTTTTTTCACGTCTTTTTTCCAAATCGTATGACTTATTTTTGTACGGACGTCTCATCAGCATCAAATGCATACGTGCATATACATAACTTATAAGAGCTTTTTTATAGGTATAGCGAGCGCAACGATATATAGATGCATTACCCAATTCTATATGTATTTCATAGCGGCGGTGGTGGTACTCCTTTTTTTCCTATGTGATCATATTGGGAAAGGCCTACTTAAGTTTGCCTATGCTCTTTCCTCAGCTATGCTCGGTCCGGGGCCCCGCTCGGCACGTGTAGCTTAAACTTGTGTTGGGTATGTCAGGTCGTGGCAACTCTTGCAGCATCGCCACACATACATACCTTATAAGGATTTTTATAGATATAGTGAGCACTCTAGTACGCTCACTATACCCATATAAAGTATATAGCACTTTTTGAGTCGTAATATATCTTATAGGTATATCCCATATAAAACTGGTTTTTTTATATCTATTCTGTTTAGTTAGCCACCTATAAGAGCACAACAGTATATCGCTGTACTCTCTGCGATGTGGCATCGTAAAAAAAGCGTATTTCGTGTGCCCTTTCAGCACTCGGAGCAGTGAATATTTTTTTTATATATATCTATAAAGAGGGAGTTTTTTCCTATAAGGCATATATGCATGTTTGCTCCTCGTGCAATAGGCATATAAAATACGTACCTATATGTGCTTATTGATGTAATGGACAGTTAAAAAGACGAGAAGGGAGATAGGTAGGTATATATTTTGTACAGATGCTATATACGAAGAGCTCGTAATGGGCCTACATAAAAAAACTTTTTTTTTGAATTCTCTCGTCTTCTCTGTCCTTTCTGGTGCATACTCTGGGATAAAATAGAATGAACTGCATTATAGAAGCCAAACCTACACATCTTTGTAAGGATCTCAAAAAAGCGAATCTCGATCCTTTTACATTTTCTGTCGCTTACATGGTTCCTTCTTGTTGTTCCCTTTTTACTTATATATGCTGTACGCTGTAATAATAGTAGTAAGTGACGATGCCCTATACAGATAGGATATAGTGTTTATATGCACTCCCATATCATTAATACAATTGACAGTGGTTACTCATGATAGTCCCCTCTATGTATATTTTCTTGTTGTTGTTTGTTCTTCTATGAAATGTGTGGATGTTTATTCTATGTGATATATGAGGGGAGATAAGAGGAGTGTTACGGACGTTAGTAAAAGCCGTGTAGCTGTAGCGTTACTGTAACCATTTCATTAGATATGAGATGGGTATATGTAGGGACTGAAATTTATATGGATATAGTTTCGGTAGGTATTGGGGGAATGGATTTGTCTGTGCATCGCTGCTGGTGCATCGGCTGCAACGCCGGATTTTCAGGAAAGGAATGCATTTTCTTTCTCCCTTGAAGAGTGCAATTTAAAGAGCTCCTTCTCCTTTGTTGGGAAGTGGGAGTGTGTTGTAGAAAGCAATAAAATGATTTTTGTTATTGCTCATGTCACCCGGCGATGCTCTCATGAGAATGATTCAGAGTTACATATGACATGAAATTTTTTTTCTAGAAAAAAAAGTTCAAGTGCATTTTTGTACTTTACTCCTGCATTATACTTTTCGGCTGGGGTGATAAGCTTATCTTGATTTTTAATTGGGGATTCGTTAACAATTACTTTTTATTTTTTTTATCTTTCATCAGCTTATTTTGACCCAATGCTACAAATTTAAATAGAGGTCATTTACTCTTGAGAAATTGGGGAAATGTGAATTACATCAATCCCCCTAAATAAATGTAGATCTGAACTCATTATATTAACTCACTCACTCATACACTTTAATTGACAACTGAAAAAGCTGTTAAGTATTGACAGCCTAGTCTAAACACGCAATATTCCGGTTTATTTTCATTTCCCTGGCCAAACATAGTATCTGGCTGTAAATCCCTCAGAATGAAGACGAAAATAACAGACTTTTCTGTCAGTCATCCCCGCACAGCCACAAACCATAAACGGCATTATTAGGCTCATCTCTCTAAAGCAAGCGGGCACAATATGCCAGCTCATCTATCATTATTACTTTTTCTCCTTCCAAGTTGCTACAAAAATCTCTCCAATCATGTAGACCTTACGTAACATTTTCCCTCATATTACGCAGTAAGGTGCATTTCTATCGATTCGGGGCGCGATTCATATCATTTTTATATCTTCCTCACTCAATCCACTTTATTACATTTTCTTTCTACTTCCTACACCATAAACAATATTAAAAATTTACCTTGCAAGCAAAAAAGCAATATGGAAAGTCTCTTAATATATATAATAGTCTCTAATGATGAGATGTAAATATTGCATATCACTATACCCCATTTTCTACCATTTCATGATTTCATACGACTCTTTAGACAGATTTGAAAGTGCATCATCAAGGCACTGCATCTCCATTTCTTTCTCCTCTTTCACACACTCACTCGCCTCCTTTTCCACCGAGCATTGCACTAACCAAAGGAATGCAGTTTTTTTCTCTTTTCAAGGGACAACATCAACAATAATCATAGAAAGATATAGAAGGGGAGTTGATAATGGTTCGGTGTTTCTTGCTCCCGTGAATGCTGTAACAAGCGTATAATATTATTCCCAGTATTTTTTTGGGCGAGTCGACTAGAGAAAATAATCTTGTGGGCACTTAATATATGGATGCATATATCCTCACATCCCATCTCATAATATATAGTCTCATATACACTTAGAAAATCTATGCTGTTGCAGTGGTATATGCAATCGTACCGTGTTCTTTCCTAAAAGTAGGTATTGACTGGAAGGAAAGAGCAGCGCCCTAAAAAAACTGCTCTCCTCTTTCTCTCTCACGACGACCGAGAGCATCGAAGAGGAACGACGACGTCAGATTCATAGTAGTACACAGAAGCACATACACAGCATAAAAAATGAGTTTACTCCACGTGGAGGACCAGAACAGGGGCCACACGGCCACACAGCATAACACTAGCTCTATCGAGTATATATATAGAGAGAAAATAGTTGAGCTATAATTTTGCGAGTTAGGCATATAACTTGCTTTCATTCTTGGCTGCTTGTCTTCCGATATAGATATAAAAACCAGTTTTTAAGGTAATGCATATACGCGTTATAGAAAAACTCGTGTAGACGTATATACATTACTCACTATCACTCACAAAAAAACTTTATTCGTATAAGGTCGGACGATATAGGTGAAAGAGATTATGCCGTTGTGCATCTCACATGCACTCTCTTATGCTGTATCAAGCTGTATGTGATTAGAGTGAAATATTTAAAAAGCTTGAAAACTTGACTTAGTCAATAGACAAGTTATTTCATAGTCATGAAGCTTCGGGTTGTCAACATGAAAGAAGATGAAAACAAAAAAATTCGTCTTTTCTCTCTCTCTGCAAGAATTCATTTTACCTTCATGCTGAAAATTGCTTAGAAATATTATTGAAACATTGCAGATAATCTTGTTTTTTTCTTATGGTTCGTTCTAAGAATTGATGAGTTGATGATCTGTTGACATATATCTATTTTTAAAATATGTTTTAGTCAAATCTGAAAAAAACAGATAAATAATGATGAGAATTTAAGCCTCAATGTGTGGTTGGTATAGTGGGGTAACGTGACATTCCAGGTGAGGTGGGACATAATGAGGACAAGTCGAAAGATTTCTGAGTTTTGATTAAGGTACGTGGGAAACATTTTTCCTCGATGACCTTGCTTAGAAATTTTTACTAGACAGATTTATCTATCTTCTAAATTTGAAAGAATACACTTTACTCTTCAACCAGCTTCTTTTGACGACTTGTACATGAACTCGTGTAGCATACACGAGTATAAATATGTAACATCAAAGTTCCAGTAGTCTAGCGGCTTTCCAAAAGAGATGTGCTGGTCTTGTCCATGCATTTGGAGAGCAGCAGGAGCGTATCATGTTGCGTAACACTTATTTGAGGATAGGCATATATAAAAAACCTCGTGTTTACTACCTTGTCTGCGTAGTGTCAGCAGGCAACGAAGAGTGTTGCGAGTTGAGTTGCTATACGGTCGTTTCAATTCATGCTATACTTACATGTCTATGGCTAGAGAGAAAAAAATGTAATACAGTAAAAGTATGACATGGCTGAAGGCAAGTTTGATTATGGTAGGTTATTTTGTTGGAAAAGGACAGACCTTCATTGATGTTAATTATCATATAATCATATTCATACTATATTGCATCCATCATTCATGGAGAGGTGCAGATGGCACAAAAATACCAGATAAAATATACGCTACACAGTATAAGTATAATTAAGCATCGAGAGAATTGCATAAAACATTCCAGGAAGATTTTGGGCGAGGAAGTATTTTTAAGTTAATTTGAAATTCGTATTAGATGGGAAAGATAGCATGTCTCATTAGCTTGAATATTGGAGTAGCATGGGCATGATTATTTACGCGAAAGCCACAACGGATAAAAATACATGATTGGTAAATTAGCATTTGAGAATCGAGTCAAGTCCAGTTTTTGCTTGTTGACCAGACAGACGTCACAAGCCTCAACTTCGTCCAGATTGTGCATTTTGACTTTTTTTATCCAAGTTCATTTCTATTTGTTGGCTGATTATATATCATGATATGATATACGCACATTATTAAATAAAAATTCCCAAAAAAATCTGTCGGGTAAAAATGTTAAAAATGAAAATACGTCAGCCATTGAAAGAATGCCACCATAAGTGTAATATTGATAAATGCGAAGTCATCATAATTACCCTGTTTATCTCTGTTTTACACTGACCTCTTATTTATGCTAACCCTTGACATACTATAAACATTTTATAAGGAGGGTAAAGGACGTAGGAAAATGAATTTGAACTGGACTACTATATAGCAAAGATAGTAAAAAAGCAGCCTTCTTAAGAAATGGTTTAGGTGTTGCCTTGTTGAGAAAAAGTTTACTTGTAAACAATTCCAGCTAAGCGAATCAGCATAAAGCGGAATGAGCAAATTAAACAGAAAAAGTTCAGCGCATAATTATTCCATCATCGCGATTGAATTTTCGACTTCAGTCAGACAAGCAGATTCTCTTTCAGTAGTTCAGTCGTTGCACTCCCCAATTGGAAGTCCCAATTCAATACAGGGAAACAATGAGAAAAAAACTGAAAGACATGAGCGGGTCAAAGGAAACTATGAGAAACTACACAAACCAAACCACTCTTTACATTCCATATCTGGTTATAACTGGTTTGCATGGCTCTCACAGACCAACTGCACTTGGTATGCAGTGGTCAGCATAAGAGTCACAAATAGTCCGGGGTTTTTACGCCCCCCTTTTTATCAGTTAAGAAAGGAGGAAAACCAAAGTTCCATTTTCCAAGTTGGTGAATTAGGACTGGAGCTTAATTTCCTTTGCAACTTGTCATTACTCATCAAACGGCCGTGTTATCACAGACTTACAATGGGGATGCATCTTAGAAATGTGTTGAGTAATAGTTTCGCTTTTGAGATTTGGAACAAACTAGTACTTATTAGTGGTGCAGCAAAAAAAATCTGACAATCGAGTCATTAAGCGAAGTAAAGTCATTCATTACACATTTAATTTATACACTTTTACACTTTGGCTTCTGTGCACACCACCACACACACAGCAGCCAATCTTTACCTCAGTAAGTGATGCGATAACGAAGCTGATTTGATGGATTACCTACGTATATTGCTCAACAGCTCAATCATTTAGCTGGGTTATGATTTTGATTTGTGTGCCAATGCCAACTGGCAGCCAACCCAAATGGCGATCGCATTTAGCGATCCTGTTAGTATCTGGGCAGTAAAGAATGAAAAAAAGCCTCATCCGCTTAGAAAAATTGGACAGTTAGTGTGCAATCCATAATCCATTCATTCTCTAATTCTCTTTTAGGATTATCCTTTTTTGTCGATGGAAACTGTTTCATGGGCACAATCAATTTTTTTTGCAAGTTTATGGCTTATGGCAGAACACTCACATGTCCTGTGTGCCGTTCCGTTGTGTGGTTAATGGTTTAAAGTAAGCACACATAATTCTTATTCAGGTCGGAGCTTGGCTGGCTAAAAAACTGTGTGCAAATCATGATCAGCAAAGAGGAAGCAAAAAACCGAAAAAAAATTGTTTATGATGCTACACGTGCCGGTCTAAAATGCTATTTTTACCCGTAATAAACTAAATTTTAATAGCGCTTTTATTATATCCCGTAATAAAGATCATAGCGTGTATCTACAGGCTTTGTATTGCAAAAAGTGAAGAGGTATATGTTTTTAATGCTGCACACGTTTGTAGGTAAACTACTGCAATTAGGTACAGTACAGTGATAAAAAAAACTAGAGCTATGACGCACGTACACAACAGAGGAGAGGGATAAAAATTTGCTGATATTGTCTTGTCAAAAGTGTGCATAGCAGGTTAAATGTAATCTAGCTACCAGTTAAAAATGACGATGAGAGTTTCACAAAAATATTCTGGTGCTGAGATAGCACGACTTGTTATTGTGCGGATTAAACAGTGTAATTAATTGGAGTAATACGTAAAAGAGCAGAGCTATTATTGCACACTTACATCATGCAAATATCTTGAGCTTTTTATGATTACCTAAAATATTATGCATTTGCATGTTGTAAGGTTAATTTTTTGTAGTGTGAGTTTATTGGATTTGCCAATTTTGCTGTCTACATGTTGTAGCGGTTTTAGTAATTAAAGGGTAGAAGATGTAAGTTAGCACCTCCAAAGAGGTTTGCAGAAAAGCAACAGTCATCAATGGTTAGCTGATATTTGATTAGATGCTTTTGGTTAAGCCCATTTACGATTTGTTTTGCTCCGTTTTACTAATTAATTAGCAGGTTAGGTGTCAACGTCAACAAGCAGAGAATTCTAGCTGAACAAATTACACGGTCGCCGTGTGCCGCTAGGATGCCAGGCTTGAAAGCGCTAAATTACCTACTATCTAATCGAATTATTATGGAGCCGTGAGTCCTCTCACAAAAGTTAGGACAAGCCATAGATTTGAGAAATAGTTTATAAATTGCGAATGTTTTGGAAATGAAATTACTTTAGCATTGGTAGCTTGACTTGAGTACCGGCGAGGAATGGGACTGTTCGAAGGACAGTTCGTTGCTTGATTTCGCAAGATATTGTTTCAGTCAAAATTGACTCGATTATTGTGACACTTAATAATAATGAGGGAAGACCTGCATAAGGCTTCTGCAGAGTGCTCATGTGTACCAACTAGCAATCTCGATAATTAGTATTGATTTTCTTTAATGTGAGTAATAAGACAAATTAACAAGTACCTACAATGATGTAGCAACTCATCAGAAAATATTTTAAGGGGTTTCTGAACTATTTGCACAGAAAATGACACATGCTATTTTATTTTTTAAGCAGTAGATACGCTACAGAAATATTAAGTACCTATCAACTTAACAATAAAACCAACAGATTTACAAGTGAACGCCACTAACTTAATATGAAATTGTGAGGTAGCTCCTCAAACATTTTACAATACGTTCAACAAAGAAAGTAAGATATGTAATTTATGTTAATTTTGAACCTACATAAAATCTCATAACAGACGGTCTGGGTACTTTGCAAAATTGTTTCCAAAACAAAATTCCGTACTATATTGACAAGTCAGGTAGAAGATATTATTACCAAACTTGCCAATTAGCCAATGTGATGTGTACTTTGATAGCAGAGAAGGATCATTTCATGAAATCGGTGTTGTGTGAAGGACACTGCTAAACTACTAGTAAATATTTTAGGGCAACTGTTGACGTTGACACTGATGCTGTTGGAAAATAATAAGTAGCAATTAAGAAAATTACAAAATATTAACCACCCAAAT
>JAHZND010005829.1:0-10249 GCA_027744115.1 Acrocyrtus sp. NNG-2020
CATCTATAACAGTCAGGTATTTGTCTCTGCCGTTTAGGGGAAAGATGAAAAGAAAAGAACACTTATTCAAAGTCATTTTTTGCAGACAGAAAAAAAGTTCTATGAAATCCAAAACTTGCAAATACTACCTATGTCTAAATCCGAGTTGCATCCCTCTGACCCCTCCTCATTCTTTTATAGATATTTACGCGCGCTCATTTCAGATAGAAAAACTATAAGAACTTCTCAAACACTCGCCAAAAGTCCGCATTTATCTTCTTGGAAAAATCTATGCGCATTGACCAACATTCTCCAACCAATCTTTTCTCTTTCAGTGCCACAGACAGCTTGCAAGTCGCTTTCATCATATTCCTACCTATCATATCACAAATTCTTGAACTGCTTTGCTCCTTTATATAAAAGCGACAGAAGTTTAAAAACTTACCACAACTTTTCCAGGCCGGCGGTTTCCACCATACAATACTGGGGTTGGGGTTTCATGCAATGTCGAAGCACTGAAATGTGAAGGCCGAGCTATACAAACGCTCTGGCATAGACCTTCAGGACGATCCCTTTGTGAGTATTGGGGAGGTAGTTCAGACCCCACGTACAGACATGTCCAATTTAAATGGATTTAGCATTAGCACACAGTCATCTCGCACTGGAATGACTGGAATTGTGGAGAATTTAAGAAGATTTGCATAGCAAATTAAAGCGAAATCAATCCAAAAGTTTTTCAAAGGAGAAACCTAACGGATAAAAAAAGCATGATATTCACTACCTTCATTAGACACATACTACTCTTCTCTGTGTAATGAAGGGAGATCTTCATCTGACAAGATAGGAATAGCATTCCCAATGAAATGTGGTTGCAGGCATTGTATTTCACATAGCTATTCCAAAACCGTACTACTCACGATACATAGTTACGGCTACCACAAGTCAGCCCACTGAACAAAAATTGCAGGAGCAGCTGTGTGGCTTTAATACTAGAAGAAAATGCTATTACGATAACGACTGTGATGAACGTCTGCAAGAAAAATACTGAAACGCCTTTACTGTAAAAATCCAAGACAAAGAAAAGATTCATGCCTTCGTTTTACGTAAAAGAAGAACAAGAGAGGATGAACAAGAAAGAGCAATGAAACGCAAACGAAATGTACGTCTGTTGTTTGTGCTCATCCTACATGTCTTCCCATATTCATCTCTACTGCCATATATACATACATTAAGTAGTATGGGTGAAAGTGAAGGGGAGCGCGGAAAAAAGGAAAGAGCAAACAATAGCAATCTGTTCTTTTCTTTGCCACTGCCACATCCGCATCCGGCTTTTCTCCTGGTACCATTCTAAAGTGAATTCTTAAAGAAAAGAGGGAAAAGTGAACTTTTATTTTGGTATTTTTAATGACAGAGAAAGAGCAATGTCTATAGTGCCTTCCGCAGTATAATAAATTCTTCGTCTAAATACATGTAGACTCTTTACTTTCTTTCACTTAGTATCAGCCGAGAAGGCTGCATTGAAGTACTGTCTTAAGTGACTGCTTCTAAAAGCTAAAAAGGTATTGTGTGCATTATTAAAGCAATTCGGAGAGGAGAAGAGTCATAACGGTTTTACACATCAGCTTGAAATTAAAAAATTGCACACGTCAGCAAAAATCTTTTTTATAGAAAGATACGCGGAGATGATTAACAGAGTTAATTTACGCACATCCTGTAGTAAAATGCACCTGTCAAATGACTTTAATTCATTAAAAACATTAAAGAATACGACTCGGGTCTCCACCTTTTACCTGAAAAGATCTAACGGTTCCGGTACATCCTTACTTTTTCAAACTTACAATCAGAATTCCCAAATTAGGTTAGACGCATATAGATTCATACTGGTTCAGAAAATAAAATATACATATATACGTGCAATCCAGAGGTATTAAGCCAGAGAACATTGTATTGGTGATTTAAATTTAATTAGAGAAATAGCGTAACTCCACAGTTTAGCTCACTTGCATTGATGTTGCTCTCCCATTAAACCTTATGTTGTCTGCAAAGAGCCTTTGCAATTTTCTCCCTAAGCCTTGAGTACTTAATGCTCTTTTTGTCTTCAATTTCCTAAAACTTTTTTTCGCTAGAAGACGACATGACAAGAATTTTCCTCTACAGCTTTCTTTCTTCATGTCTTATTCTGAATAGTCAAGTGAAATTGCATTCCAGTGAAATAGGCATCGATATTCAATAACAATCTCAAACGGAGAGATTTCCTACGTCCTCTCACAAATCACAGGAAAATAACCGAGATTCCACTTTGATGACGAAGTAAGATGCATGCTGAAACGAGGCTTTACTTTTCCATAACTTCTTCAGTATTTATTTTATATTGCTTTTCTCTCATCTCGAATGCTTGTCCCACACCGTCGAGTACCTAGAAATGGTTTCTTTTTTCTATTTCTCCAGTACGCGTTAGTCCTTTTCTCCACTTCAGTTGCAACTCAGCACGAGCAATCATGCCATGTTTTTGTACATAGAAACATCCCATAAGAAGTGAGTGAAAGTGTTTCAGCCCTTTGCAAGCATGAGAAGACAACACTATATGAAGGATTTCAAACGAAGAAGCAGCAGCCCAGAGTATGCCACTTTTCCAGCAAATGTAGGTACGAAGCACTGCAGCCTACAGCAGTATAAAAGCGGGAAAGTGTAGAGAGCGACATGAAGGATTCAAACCACTTTCTCCTCAGTTCCGATTCAACTGTCGACCTCTTCAACACGCTAATTCCATCAAGGTGTTATTCTCTACTCGTAGAAGTTTTTCTTCCACTTTCTCACATTCCCCAAGTGTCGGCATAAAGCAACGCAGCGGCTTAATAAGCACCAGTATTTTCATATATAGCATTTCATTTTTCAAGCCCCTTTAGGTTGACAAAGTCTTCTTCCAGAAGTGACGCATCACTCCAGTTTTTATCTCCATTCTTAACAAAATACGTTTGACTGCAGGAGAAAATGGGTAAACTCAGCTCGCATAGTATGTGACTGGATATCCAATCAAAGTTTTTATCAGTTTGCTTTAAGTGACACTTAAGTTAGAAAATATATGTTCTCGTTATCACCATTTCGCTTGCTGCTTTTTCAGCTGCTTTTCACTCTGAATTTTCTTCCAATCTCCCTCCGGCAGCAAAAAAACATATTTGACGTCTACGGTTCCAGATGCGAGAGATTTAATGGTAATATATTATTTTCGTAGAACAAAAGGGAAAGCTTCTAACATGGCGAAAAAGTGTTAGTGAAAGTAAACAAAGTCGTCAGAGTCCTTCCCGCATGCGAATGAAACACAAGATTGGAATTAGTTTTTTGTAATAAGTGCTAAAATTTTTGATAAATACAAAAGTTTTAAGTGTGAACGTGCATAAGAACTTGAAGTGTAATTAATTACGTCTACGTCTCCCTGTAGCCCTTCTTTGAACTTTCCGCCTATCTAGAGAGAAAACCTGGGTAATGAATTGAATTGTATTAGACTGATGCTAAATTTCGTCTAGTTTATTCAAGGGAAGTTTTCCACATTTTCCAGAGAAAATTAGGAGAGCTCATTTCGGTGCAGAAAAGGGAACTGAGCTAAAAATAATACCATCTTTAATGCAGTTCTTACTCAGCATCTCACATTAGTACACAGAACGAGAAGTTCTTGAAGTAGTTAGAGGATGACTAAAGACCGCAACGCTTCTCCAGGCAAGGTCAATCACTAAATTGGAAAAAACGCTTTTTAACAGGGGCTGCAAAGCCCGAGCCGCTCTAAACCAAGATTTCCGGAGTTGAAACTGAGTGCTACTTGGTTAAAATTTACGACTTGAATACATCAGTTGGGACAGGTACGAATTAAGCTAATCAGGCCCGTTCATTGAATCCATTTCTCTATATTCTATCAACTCCCTTACCCTGCTGAAAAACTTTCCCCCTTCAGTATAAATCGATGATAGAGATGCTTTCCTTACAATAAAACAAATCTAATCCGAGGCCGAACCATCATCATCAAATACACTATTTTCGCTTAAAAAGTCCAATCCGAAAAGGGAAAAAGTAGGTGAACTGCCTGAGAGCTCTGTTTGAGACTTGAATACAAGTAGGCGGATTTAACGTCTAAATGCTTGTCTGATCTCGTGTCTCTGCAGAAAAAATCTAGGAAGAGGCTCATTCATCTGTTCCTCTATCTGCGATAGGCAAGTAAGTTTAATAACCTGCCCCATCTCCCTTCAAAACCCATAAGGAAACAATGTATCTTCTACCTTCCTACATTTCCACAATTCTCTTAACCAAACACGCTAAATCCTTTTGTGCCATAATGTTATATTGACTCTGTTAAACAAGTCGTGCCCGTATCATTCCGGGTAGGTGAAACCGACAAAAGCTCACCACAAAACAGCCCTCCCTCTGTTCCCACTTTTAAGCGATATTTGAGCTAACGACTGCTGTCCCTTATCAGTATTCCTTTCCTTGCATTAAACACTTCAAACAGCCGTCTGTCTGCCAATTTAAAAACTTGTGCATATTCTTTGTCTAAACCGTCCAGGAATTAAGCTAAATCGTATCTTAGGTCCAATGACTTTCTACACGGGACAATTGTTGTGTCGCAGCTTTCATCCCCTTTTTCAACTTACTTCATTCAATAATCAAGCATCATAGAAACCCAATGTGCGAAACTGATATTAGGTAACCTCAAAGCAGCACCATCACCATTTCGCATGCACTCACTAGAACGTTTTGCTTCGCACCACCAATTGAACCGAAGATCAGTCCATCTTCACCCTCTTATCCTTATCCATTCCTTTTACACCATCCTTAAAAGAGGAAACATTTTGCAAGTTGGAAACGTTTCTGCATGTGTCTGTTCTAAGTCGTTAACTCGATCATTGCAGATTGCACTGTGGGCTAAAATGGGGTTCCTCTCAAATTCTTTTTTACAAAAATGTGTAGGATAACTGATAAGTATGTAGCTAAAGAGCATGCACTGTCATATCATATCATCCTATTGAAATGCTTTTTGGGCTCTAGCGGCACAGACATGATCATTGAAAAACATGTACCTGGGTAAGGACTTAAAATGCAGTTCATGGGAGTCCAGCTTGAAGAGAGTGCGGGGAGAGAGAGAGAGGAAGTAGTTCACGGAGTAAAAAACACTTCAAATAGGCTCCCCTATAAACTAGAAACCTTTCTCCATTTTCTCTTTTTATCTTTTTTGCTCCCCTTGTTTGTTCCCCTTACATACAGAATTTTTAGCACTACGCTCTATGTAGATAAGTTTTTAGGCTATGTATGGGTTTCAAAAATAAAGAAATTATGTTAGAGAAGGATCCTCTAGTTTAATAATGTGCTCTTATATTCCTTTCCATTCCCTAAAGATTTACCTTCACACATCACAGCCTTTTCCAGACTTCTCAGAGTGAGCCTTTTTTGCACTGTAGGGCTCTGACGAGGACACCCAAATTGTGAAAGAAAGAACTCAATGAGAAAAGTTTTCCGTAGCTTTTTTACAAAGAGATTACATTAAAATAGGGAGAGAGACACCGGAAAGTTCTTTCGTCAGATCATTTCTCAGACTCGCCACAGTATAACTGAAGTACAACGTACAACGATAGCGGTACGCATTGTTAGATTCAGAAAACGGAAGTTTCACTTAACGATTGGAACGTTTGCGATTTTATATTTTTAGATTTCATAAGAGTCCTTCCCAACTTGAGGGATTTTTTCTTCTCAAGAGCCTTGCATTAGATTTACCATTGCATGGTTCTGCGCTAAATACTTTTGGCAAAGGGTTGTTACGCATTATTATTCCAGGTCATCAGGTATGTCATTCATTTACTATTGGAAAATCGAACCTTCAAACTTTATAGAAGGTTCTTTGAGTTAACCGGAACACAAAAAACGTCAGTCGGTGTGTTGACAAGATTGGGGAATGGGGAGAGAAACCGGCATGTTAGTAACGGGCTACCACATAGCTTCCAGTCAAGCGTAAGGGAACCAAACCCAACGAAAAACTTTCTCTTGATGAACCAAGAACCGAAAATCCTCTTCTAAAGAGAACAAAAAATATCGAATATAAAGTAAAGTTAAAGTACGGTGCAAAAACGACAACAACGTACCATCTTCGGTAACATTCTTGCAACTTCTAACTAGTTACTATTGCCAGCATTACTTGTACTACTAGTTGTACTATAAAAGTAAGTAAAACTGACAAAGTAAAATTATCCTAGATGAATCCCCAAAGAAAGCAAAGTTAACTTAGACTTCATTGGAAAAGCTAGTGGTAGGGAGACCTTGCTTTGTCTGGAGTTCGTTTTTCTTTCTCAAACTTTTTTTTGTATTGCTGTTCTTTTCTCGGGCTAGGTCTGGTCTTGAGTTTGCCCAAGTTAGCAAAAAATTTGACCTTTTTACGGACGCAATATTTCAGAAAAATTAACCCTAGTATTCTGTAATTGCTAATGTGCACTAGGCATACTACACATCACAAAAACGTAAAAATCTAAAAATTGCGACAAATGAGATTTACTTTTTAAATTATAATAAATCGAAAAATAATTCGACAACAGCAGTAAAATTGACCTAATTAGAAAACCGTGTGCATCCATAAAGTGCCTCCTTTTTTGCTCAACTAGCTGTCACCATTAATTCCCCAGAGGACACCAGAGCGTTTAGACAAAGCAATTTCAAGAGGAGTTTTTACCAAAGGAAAGCGAACATTCCCTTACATTTTCACTCTTTTCAGCTTTTCGGTTGTCCTCGTGGACTTGAGAGTATTCGACGATTGCAATTTATGTCTTTTGGTAAATTTCCTTGTAAGGAGGCGACAATTTTCAAGAATGGCAAATACAGTCTAAAATAGCAATACTACAACTGGTACTAACCAAACCATGTCACGATAAGTGTGTACGCTGTATAGTTTTCAACCCCTGCTTTGTATAGATATTCCCAATACGTAAGCCGCAAATAAAAACTGAAAAAGGTCCTTTTTAGCCCTCCTCTACCCTCCTCTTCTGATTCCTAAATCACTTTAGAAATACAAAACACGTATAAACTCCATCCATATACTTTATGTAAACAGGTAAAGTACTTTGTCAACGACTTTGAGTTCACTTCTACATAAAAGTTAAGAGAAAGTTTTGCTAGAAAATAGAGCAAAGCTTCTCAAACTTAGGGAGTCAATTTTAAATTCTCAAAACTGTGAATCAATATTCGTATATTTCCTCTATAAAAGAAAACGCTAAGCTGAAAGTAAATACAAGAAAGTAAGCACAATAAACAAAACATTACTGAAAAGACGGCAAGTATAAGTATTTCTTTTAATATTCAGCACGTTCTGGAAAAATGTCAACATTCCATTTACAATGTTGGCAATGCTTTACAAAAAAAAAGAAAAAGCGAGCGCGTGATTTCCACAGACTGAAAATACTTTGCCAGACTAAATTCGCACAAAAAGTGCACTTATAAGATCACAGCATTTACCCTGTCCCAAGTCAACAGCATCCAGTGAAACAACTTTTTTAAGAACTAAAAGCTCACAATTCCTATGCTAAATGCAAATGAACCTATAAAAAGGGACTGCACTTACTAAGTGTGAGTGAAGTCTCAGCAATGTATGTATCACTTAACTTTTGTGAGTAAATTACATCTATTCGATAATAGCGGTAGGTGTCAGGAAAGACTTCTTCCGCTCCCCAAAGTAAAATACGAACGACATACATACATACATGTCTAGACATCTCAACATGACTTTTCCATTATAAGCCATTATTCAACAAAACCGATTTCATTTCTAATTTCGGTTTCATTTATCAATTAAGATTACCTCACGAAGCCATGCAGCTGTCATCATGGCTCTTTGAAGAACACACTTTCCATTTTGTTCAGGATCGTAACCAAAGTTATGAGTTACTTGTAACCTGCATGACGCAACTCTCTTTCACGAACGGCTATAGCACACAAAGCACAACTACAATACTTTAGCAAACTATTTCTCTTCTCTGGCCCTTCACTTGAGTACCAAAGAAAGAGCCGGGGTGATCCCCACAGCGGTGCGGTGGACAGGGTAAAAAAATTGAAAAGAGGTTGAAAGCACATGCCAGGTTAGATAAATACAAATATTCTCATATAAACAAAATCTACGGTTAGCGAGCCAGAACTTTTTTGCTCTCACAAAAACTACCATCAAAAGAAATTGGGAACTGTAAGGGTCTACGTACAATATTGAAAAGCTTAAAAAATGGTGATGAGATGATGATGTTGGTGGTCGTTGTAGTGGTCGTCCAGGAACATTAAAAAGCGTAGCGCCCAACCGAGCCGCAGTTTGTGCAGCATTCTAAAGTATTAAGTGTTCGGTTAAGGGAGAAGAAAGTAAAGCGATTCTTTTTCTCAGATACTGTTGAGCCGAACGGTAAACGCTTTTTAATGGATGAGAACGGGTGTGTAACGACTTCATACTCTACGGGTGTTGGCCACAGCAATATGAGTTGTATGTAGGAAGGATTTGACGGTTAAATAGCATGATTCATTTGTACTTTCTTGCTATACCTAGTAAATTCAACTAGCTTTTCACTTTTACTCATTTCACTTTGCTGCAGCGGATAAGATGACTTTGTCAGTACGAAAGTATAAGCCTGCAATGAATAGAGCTTTTGATCAATTATTTATTTATTACATTAAAGAACATCTCGCCTAATCTCTGATCAAAAAGATTATGTGGAAGGAGTAAAGTGCTGGCAGATGTATAGGGAGGCAGCTTGACAACCGCTCAACACCAAAAGTTGCTGAAATAATAATAGCACAATATCTCCTTTCCCTTTCTTTACTATCTCATACTCATACACATAATTTTGTCCGTGAAAAGTACCTACACACATACGCATACGCCTATCATGATATCTTAAGTCTACACAAGCTCTACAATTGTGCGATCGGTATAGTGTTAATTTTCACTGGGACCATCTCTGACATACAGGAACAGGGTATAATTTATCATATCTAAATTTTTTTTAACGCTATTCCATCCTAGAATTACAGCTTTTGCACGCCTGTTCTCGCATCAAATTCTTCTTTTTTAACCGATCTGGTTCAATTACAGGATGAAGTTGGGCAATAAAGTAGCGTGGTTGCGGCGCATTACAGGTACAATACAGTAGTAGACGATAAAGAGCCTCTCAAGAACCTTTAAAAAATAATTGGAATGTCTATTTTGTTCACATTTCGTGGAGCAGCTATTCAATATCCAAATATTGAACGTGCATCATCCAATTCATAGGAGTCGCGTAAGTGTGAAAGTGACTGGTAGTCTGATAGATTAGCGCATGATGGTGGAAAATTCGAGAGCGTCAAATATAAACCGTTCGTTTTTCCAGACTGTAGAAAAATGCACACTATGTAGACACACCTTTCAAAAAATTAGGGATTCAAAACAGTAGGGAATGAAAGACTCAAGCCTTTCATTAATTACTGTCAACCTTTACCATTCCCCACCAAAAAAGGAACGTTCTCATCATTACTCATGTTTACTTTATTGTACACTTTATACTCTGTCCTTCATCCCACTGGGAGCAAATCTCTATACTTGATTCTCTGGTTAAATGGAGTTTGCCTTTTTTCTCTAATAAATCCATTTAATCTAAAATCAAATGTAGCCAACTGCTACATGAATCGTGGGTGAGTATGAGGTCGTCGTGATCTTATCTAACTAACCGTGAATTGGGCTGTAATACAGATTTTCGAGTGTGATTACCGACCTCATATCTTTCATTTATACTTGATTTGCTCCCCGCTTTATGTATTTCGTATAGGGTCGTAATTCTGAAAATGTGCACGTTTCGCATTCCTTCTCTTGAGAAAGTGCCAGATCACGTTTTCCACGAGTTGAAACAAGGAGAAACGTAAAAAGAAGTGATGTGCAAGAGCAATCAACACTAAAAGAAGCAAAAATTCCCATCTAATCTTTCTTTCGGGCACCTCATATTTTTAACATCAGGTCTGCTTTTGATACAAATGGAAAGAGAAAGTAGGGAGGATCAACCCCAAGGAAGAAACTACAGATGAAAGGAGAGCGGTATTTAATTCGTTTTTCTTGAGTTGGTCCGTATAAATATAACGACGTAATCAATACAAAATGCTTTCATCGAGGAGAAAAAAAGTATTGTTTGTGTTGCTGCACCGAACACATATTCAACTTCTCAATCTTATGGAACGAAAAATGTTTGAAAATATATAGCTAATTTTATGCTGCAATTGTGTAAAGGTACATCCCAAG
>JAHZND010005830.1:0-10283 GCA_027744115.1 Acrocyrtus sp. NNG-2020
ATGCTTTCCTGTAATTTGTCGGACGTGAGACGGAAGTGAGTCGAGCGACAATCCGGATAGTAAATCGAAGCTACTTGTCGAGTAAATCTAGTTTACGAATAGTATGGGAAGTGTTCATCGGGTACTCGCTCAACCCAGTAATAATTTTGCTCATTGGTTTTAATAACATGCCTCGATATTTCTTCTAAAACCACGAATATTAATAGAATAGGTCGATTTCCGGGAAGTTGTTTGTGGACACCATCCAGTTCCAAACTCTCCTTTTGAAAGTACCACACACTCGGATACCGAAATAGTCTATGTCCCTTACTCGTATCCTTTCCAAACTGAGTGTCAATAGCATTATCAAGACGCATAAAATTGTCCACCTGAGGGGGAAACAGACCCACACGTACTTCGTAATTCCATGGCTTTGAATTGGACACAAACCAAGTAAAATTGATATTCGCACAATTCGGGAAGGAAATAAATGTCTCGAATTCCCCTGGTGTTTCAATGCAAACCTTCTCCAAAGTGGCTGAGTAATTATCCATTTTCAATTTGTACATCCAGGTAAAATGCTTTTTCCCCCAGTTCCCATCTGCGACCAGTGCTGGTATTGGAGTTCGCAATACAAAAGGGAAATGAATATTAGCTATATTCAAATCCAGAAAATTTGTCAAAATGAGAAGACAACTTGCAGACTCAGCGCTATTTGAAAATAATTCCCATTTTGAAAAGTCGAAGTCAGTATTTGTAACTGGCTTCCAACTTTCATACAAACTCTTAAAACCTTCCCCCAACAAAGGATATTCTGACGAAGTGTACACTCTAAGTGACAATGATGATGGAATAAGCAACTGGAAAAATGCTCCAATTAAAGGGAGGGTTACGTGGAAAAACATTTTTTGTTTCCTTCTATCTGTTACCGTCAATTTTCAGTCTAATCCCTATCCAGTTGAACTGAATACCAAAATTATGAAATGAAAATAATAACAATATTTCGTAGCACTACCTCTACAGTACTTTTCTTTGTAGCTTGTAGCTGGTTTCTGGTTTTATTTTGCTTTTGTCTTAAGACAAAGAAGAAATTATTGACAATGAAGGAAACATGGAGCCATTAGTACCGTAGGTAGTTTTTTTAATCGATAAAGCAATACGAAAGAAGAAGCTCAGTGCTTGATGTTGTAGTCCTATGAGAAACTGCCACGAGTTTTAATTTCAGATTCCACCGCAGAATAACCTTTCGTGCTGAAGGTGTAAAAGCGGTTGGTTTCACTACCTTTCATGTTTTTAATTTCCGGTAACCAGTCCAATTGAGCATGCTGGCTCTCAAACATTCTAGTATTTAATTAATTGTGAATTTATTTAGTTTAGAGAATTTATGATTGGGTCTTCCATGACGGACGTTTAATTGAGAAGTGTAACGGACAACATTCCTCAAACATGGGATCTAGATCTAGTGAACCAAAAATAAACTTTGCCAGTCAACTAAATGCTACCAAATATAATTTTCAGGATATATTTTTTACACGTTTATAAAAATGACATAATATAATTTGGTTAACAATGTAGGCACAAACAACTTAAGAATAACACTTATATTTTACAGTTTACTTTGAAATATTTTTCAAAAAGACGCATTTTTACGCGCTCTGAATTTTCAAGTTGATAATTAGCTTTCGTAAAGATTTTAGTAATAATAATTTTGATTACTAACAGCCGCTTCGGTGGGATTTTTGATGCTGGCGTAAATGAGGCTTGCCTTTAAACATTTTAGAACAGACGTTACAGGAAAATAATGTTAGTTCTAGTTCTGAGTGAACTAACTGGTGCTGCTTGAGTTCACCTTTACTAAAAAACTTTTTCTTGCAAAAATCGCATTTAATTTTTTTTGCGTCGATCAGGATGATGTTTGTTTCGGTGCTGTCTAAGGGTCCTGTATTCCAAAGTCTCAAATGGGCACATAGGGCAAAATAATGGGCGCTCCTGAATATGCTGCAAACTATGCTGCTGCAGTCTGCAATACCAGCTGAATATTTTTGGAACGCCCAAAATGTAAATGGATTTTATCCAAGTATAAGCTTTCTCACCCATTGCATTCCGCGATTTTTATTTAATAGCTATCTTATACATATTTTTATAGTGGAAGCAGAATTTGATTGAGAATGCGATGTAATCTAACTTTGCCCCAACAAGGAAGCTAAGAACTCTGTTTGTAACACACTGTGCTCATAGGCAGTTTTATTATAACATTATTTTACACTTATAAGGTTTTATTATAACACAGAATTTGACAAGGGAACTTTTTTGTGCTCATCAGTGATGCAATACAAATACAAATACAATTAATAGTTCGCAAAGTGTCAAGCATTCTTAAAAAACATAAACACATTAGACAATAAAACGAAGTCAAAAGAAACTACAAGAAGAGATATAAATATACACATAAAGAAAGAAACGTACATTGTTATACTTTATACACATCCCACCGCTTCAACATTTTTCCTAACAACACTTTCTGGCGGCGCTTCAGCACAATCTAAATCGAGACCGCGTTCCGTATTTCAGGTAGAAGCCTTTCAGCTAAATTAAATTAGAAAACGTACTTAATTCTCAACCTATCACAGTCATTCCTTTTTGTTTGGCCTTTCTGTCCGTTTCCTCGTCAACTTTACGTTTGGCTGTAACCTGTTAGTGGAATCATAAAGTAATAACATATAATGGAGCATTCTAATTCTGAAGTTATTTAAAAATATTGAAGACACTTACAGAGGCTGAAGCTATAAGCAAGAAAACTAGTAAGCAGACGCTCAGTCCGTGGAATTTCATTATAGGTAATAATAGTATTAACGAGAGAATTCGCACCGTGTTATTTCCAATTTTGAACTACTAGGTACTAGTTTTTTAAAAATAGATTAATTCAAGATATTAAGTAGATTTAGTTTTTGTAACGTCTCTGGTTTCTACAATTGACAAAAAGTAGGCGGCAGTAGCAGCAATAAACTGAAAATGAGAAAATATTAAAGTTAATGTTGCGTCCGACAGAATGTGTTTTTGACTAACGACGTAAATTAACATTTAACGATCAATTAAGTATTTACGTTAATGATAAATGCTTTGTTAATGTATAGTGCTTCCTTTCCAATTCCAATTGGATTTGACATAAGCTCTTCAGACAACTGCATCACCTCATTAGCATTAAAGACTGACTCACTTTCATCTTGCAACCATTCTCTGAATTCCGTAATCTGAAATCATTGCCTAATACTAGTATTATGCTCATAAACTACTATAATTAAAATTTATTTCACTTACTTGATTAGCAACGCGTTCTGCAACTATAAAAATCAAAACAATTTTGGTGACGTTAATGCCCATTGTAAGTTTAGCAAAGAAAGATATCTCTGGGGTCATAGAATAGTCATAAAATATTGCAACTGTAAAGAGACTATCAACAAGGAACAGAGGATGCACTATTTCAATAACTTTGTTTATCTGCTTAGATATTTTTTTGAGCTGCTTATAGTAGGATCGAATATCGCGATACAAGTGAGTATCAATTGACAATATTGCATCTGGTATCGTAGCGCGGAAGCTTTCCGTTGTGCGATTTAAAAGTAGTGCTGCTAATAATATTAAATCTCTTCCAAATTCGCCAATAAGAATCCCATAACACGTCATTATCCAGTGAAAAATCCCAATCAAAATTGGAAGCGCATTCCAGGTTTCATAGTGGTTACTTTCAATATCAGTACTACTGGATAAGTACTCATCAAAGTTGCTGGTTGACAGCGTAGCTTGCACATCCTTAAAGTAATAAACGAACATCCACTGCAGGTATGACATGCCGGTTGGATTTAAGGAAATAAAAAACGAAGTTTTTAAAATGGCCAACACCAAGCTGGATGTAAGGACTGCAAAGCATAACTGCAAGTATAATCGATACAATTAAAACATATTTCTAAGCTTATGTTAATATAAGTACAAACCTTTACAACCAATTATTTTTAAATATCATTTGTTGTTTACATTTGTACTTGTTTCTTTGTACATTGTCCTTGTGAAACACGTCACTGTTTGCTGAATTAGGCAATCCTTTGTCCACAAAGTGTACACAAAACCGGCCCTGAGAATGTGCTGAGCAAGACATTGTGCAAACGTTACATATTCCGCAATGATATTCCCTCCCGTTAATGACATGCCATACAATAGACATTTCCGAAGTGTTACCACAAAGTGAGCCCCAAGTAATAGACTATTTACACATTGCACCATCTTGTGAATAAATAGAAATATTTTGTGCAGTCTCTTTGTCTTGAAAATTAGTCTTTCTACTTATATGATAGTGTAAGCGTAAGCACCTGTTTTATGCACACCAGGGACCAGCAACCTTTAACAGATCTTGGCCATTGACACTTTTTGAAAGGTAGCAATGGCGTCACAATCCTACGAAACGTGAAAAGTGATGACACTTTTGTCTGATCAGCATCAGCATCTAGGGGTGGGTCCGCAATTTCCATTTCAATTGCCACTGATGAGCCCGGCCTTTCCTCCCAACCATTTTGAAAGTTGACGGGAATATCTGAATAGTGTCAAATTGTGAAATTGCAAACATAATGAAACGCAACCCTATTATAACCATAAAGCTTAACAAACCTCATTGCCGGCACCAAAAATAAACGTGTTTTACTTAATTAAAATAATACTTACCGGGTTCTACTTGAATAATTACGACTTCGGACGTCATGCTAAAAGATTTATGGAAGAAATCGTGTTGGTCATTCTTCTGAACAATTTAAGGACATTGCAAATCATCAAAGGGCTGTGAGTGTAAAATATTAACGATTACCTTCAGTAACCCAATCAATTTAAACCGACGTTTGCACTAGGGAAATATCTGTAGGGTAATTTGCACCAAGCTTCTAACCAAGTTTTTATAATGCAATTTGTAACGTATGTACGTAAGTGATAGACGTTTTTCTGTGTGGGTTATTTCCAGGGTGTTGCAGTTACAAATTCTTGCAACTGAGTCAATAGAATTAAAACTTAATACCTTTTCCGTTTCCCTAATTTTCAAACATCGTTTTATTAAGTGAAAGTAACACAGGACTCTCTTAGATATGATAGGTGCAAGAAGTTAGAGGATGAAATTTATGTATTCGTACTAACGATTTCTAACTAAGCTAACTATGTGAATTAAACTAGTTCCTTTTGTTCACAATTTCAGGTCAGAGCAAGTTGTTCTTTTGTTACATTTAGCATATCTAGGAAGAAAATGATATATTGATATAGAAACAGTTTCAAAACTTGCAATTCATTTAGTGTTTCAATGACACTGATTTTGTTTGTGGGGTGGTTGCCGGATATTCGCAACCGCAACCTTACTCTCCTTAAGCAAGTTTGTCACTGGTTTTGTAACGCAACGTTGTGCTACATTAAATCATAAAACCCTGTGCTTTTACTGCTCAGCAATAGTATAATTTATTTGGAATGTATAACGTCCACTTCCATTACATTCCATTTTTTTCAATTCCCTTGACTCGTTTGCTCTTTTACGCAAACCTTCTGCAAAATGATATTTGCGCTTCCTGATTACCAATTCATTCAAAACACGACATGCAGTCCAACCAACTAACAAAATCGGTGTCATTGGAACACTAAATGAATTGCAAATTTTGGAATTATTTCATATTATTTTCTTCATAAATGCTAACGATAAGAAACCACAGTCATGGTACTGCCTCTGCACCCGACCTCTCACTACCCGACTTCCAACGTGACGTGGTTAGTGTTAAATTGAATGTCCTGATGCAATATTAAAAGGTCCGAAACAGATAATCTGTGCACAGATAAACATGAACTTTTAAAAATGGATATAAAATTTCAAAAAATAAATAACAATGACACGACCTTTTTAACAATAACTTTCGGCTAACCAAAAAACATTTGTGCAGACAATCAAGGTTTGCGTTTTAAAGTTGATTAGCTGTCTGAATTTGCCCCAAGATTTTGGTGTAAGTCTCTACAGTGCAAACGCTCTCTGCTATAAACAGAACAGATCTGCTTCGGTCATTTTGATGTTGCCTAAATATTTGTAATTTAACAGTACCCGACCTCAGATTTGACGCCGGTTTAGACGTCGGGTTGGACGTCAAATTAAACGTCGGTGCAGGGGCAGTGCCCCCTGTCATGATACCTTGATTCTTTAATTTGAAGGAACAGTTATAGAGAACGAAATATCACTAAGAAGGAAAAAAGGTAATGTGTTCGGTTCCCCCTGTGTTTGCAAATACTGAAATTCAAAGAAATTTGACAACTAAATTTAAATTTTTAAGCAGCAGGCTGTTATAGTAGTAGAAATAAAATAAAATAAATTTATTAATGGATAGTTGTTGGATTCTCACGAGCGTGGTGTTATTAAATTGATATCTGACCCAGAATATCAGTATAAGCTCTCCTCCACCAATCAAAAATTTCGAGACTCTCGAAGAATTGGTTGATCACCAAATTACAATCTACTTAATATTACAATGGAATGTAAATAACATTTACAATATTTACATAATCATTAAACGGAAACCAGAGCCCAATTTTGATTAGCAGACTATCTTCTCTATACCTTTCACCGTTTTTGTCGCTGTATTCTGTTTTAAAAGTTTTTTATTAGCAGTAATCATAATGAACCACTAAAGCAGTGACACCATGACTTCCGCTGCAAAGTCCAACGTGGCAAGAAGCAATCCTCCAACCAGCACCACAAACACAACTTGAACATTTCCTTCAATCGATGTTCCGACCGGTTCACTTTCCTCAGACTCAACTACATTATCATCCACCTCCGAATTCCCCACAGTATGCATAATGTCCTCATCAAGAAAATCCAATGCCTGGTCCAACCACCTGAAAATCCCGCTTTCCTTAACCCGAGCCAACCTAACAATTAAATAAGTGGGAATTAGGCTACGAACAGTGAATCGAAACTCCAGTGGAAAATGCGATCTTTTCAATGTATACATCCCGTATTTGCCAATATTATCAGTTACTCCACGCACACTATCCCCTTTAAGAAAAACCGCAACTTTCTTGCATTTTTTAAGTAATCTGCCAACTGTTTCCCTTCAGCCTCTAAATACAGGTTTGTGATCTCAAACGAAACTGAGTTCTCTTGACTGAAATCTGTGATCTGCTCCCTCCAATTTAAATGCTTCACTTTATACTTCTCCGCTGCATCCCGTAAAGTATTTTCTTGCAGTAAACTGCTGTGATTGTACACAAGCTCAAATTCCTCTAAATTTTTTACGCCATTGTACCTATATTCTGTAATAAAATTTAGGATTTCATGCAACTCCGACATTGTATTGAAGACCATCTCACCGCTGCCAAGCATTACCCTCTTTCCATGTGGAAACGTAATCCCTGAATCTGCAGTTAAATTCAGGGCCAAGTGCGATACGTACGTATATTCTGGATGGGAGTTAGTGTAAATTTTGAAGTTGTCATGAATTAGCTGGTGAAATTTCTCATAGAGAAGATTTTTCCTAGGAGAGATCATTTTTTGAATGTTGGAGTTTTTGTAACCGTTGGTTGCAATTACTCCCAAGAGGAGGAGGACCGTGTGCAAAATTCTAATTCGGAAGACGGCGTTTTGCGTCGTCTCTGGAAATGGATCTGACTGTTCCAGAAATAAGATGATGAGAGAAAACATCTTTTGTAATAATTTGTTCAAGATGGAAACTTGCCACTTTGATTTTGTTAGTAGCTGCCNTGACTGTTCCAGAAATAAGATGATGAGAGAAAACATCTTTTGTAATAATTTGTTCAAGATGGAAACTTGCCACTTTGATTTTGTTAGTAGCTGCCAAAAAAGAGCTGCAACTATGCTGGAGATTGTTATACAAATCCAGACGGAAGTAGTATAGACGCTAATAAATTCCTTGTAGGCAAGTGGACTATCTCGATTTTCGCATGCGGCAAAATGCCACCCTTTCTTTTTATTAGGTATCTGGAGAGGGAGATACTCTACAAAGCTGCTCATTCCAGATTCGACACGAATAATTGTATGCATGGTTCTCGTAGCGGGCTGTTCCGGTTTAGGGTGCACTTTTCCATTTACGCACAGCCAATTTTTGGATGACACGGAATAGCTGTAGTTTTTTAATATGGATGGGAAAGACTGCGTCATTTTTTCGGCATAGTGAGACCGTTGAGCTGTAGCTATCTTTTGTGTGCGCCCACATTTGAAAAGACTCAGCACAAACTTTTTGTTGCGGTAGTCAAGCACGTTTAAAACAAAGTTGTGCTGTACTTCACCGCGCCAGTCTATCATTTTAGAAGAAAAAATCTCGACTGGCTTGGGCTCTGACGCCTTCAAGATAACATCTGAATCGTTGCAATGTGGTTGGCAGGAATGGTAGACGACTTCACGAAGGAGTGATCGTGACCGCTCGGAAGTGTTTTCATTTTTCTCGGAATATACAATTTCCACTAACAATAAACAGATGTTGCTTTCTCCAACAATACTGGAGTATTGTAAAATGTCAATCCAATCCGTTATTAAGTGATGGGTGGCCTTGGCTTTCGTTTTTATTTTTGTAAGGGTTACCAACATGCGGATTACTGGCTTGGGACTTGGAAGTCCGTCCCACTCTAAAGTGGGAGAGGTGTTTTCATCACTTCTTTGGAAATTGAAAATGTTCTTACAAGTAGCAGCAATGTGCTCGTAAAATGTTTTTACCGGATAGTCGACGCTAACTAAGTCAGCAGTTATAATACAATCCCAGGGTTTGGAGTGAAATTATTTGATTTAGAAGCGAATCTAAGTGGAATTGCTTTTACCGTTTTTCTTTTAGGGAATGGGAAATCTGCCACCGCTCATCTGCCACCCTAACAATCTGCCACCTTGCTCAATTGCCACCGTAACAATCTGCCATCTTGCTCAATTGCCACCCTAACAATCTGCCATCTTGCTCAATTGCCACCCTAACAATCTGCCATCTTGCTCAATTGCCACCCTAACAATCTGCCACCTTGCTCATTTACCGCCTTAGCAATCTGCCATCTTACTCATTTGTCGCCCAAACATTCTGCCACCCGCCTCATCTGCCACCATGACGTTTTGCCACCCGTAAAAAAGTTTCGAATAAAGTTAAAGTAGCCTAATAACATGTTCAAGTATTCAGTTCAGAGTACTTATTCTGTAACTCATGCACTAGTAGGGACGTATTTTTCTTTGAACTTTTAGGACTTTGCTTATAATCTAATTATAGTCCCTCAAACTGGATCTTCCTTACGCCCAGTTACATAATGAGGATCGCAAGCATAGCATAGCTAGGAATACACCAGAAATTTAAAATGGGGACCCCGCGAAGGAAGATCCGGATACATCTACTTTACTTACTTGTACACCCACCCATACTGAATACTTGAATATGTTATTAGGCTACTTTACTTTAGCTTTATTCGAACCTTTTTTACGGGTGGCAAAACGTCATGGTGGCAAGGCAAATGAGGCGGGTGGCAGAATGTTTGGGCGGCAAATGAGTAAGGTGGCAGATTGTTAAGGTGGCAATCGAGCAAGATAGCAGATTGTTAGGGTGGGAGATGAGCGGTGGCAGATTTCCTAGACTCTTTCTAATTTGCACGCCATTCTTCAATACCACATTGCACAAACCCTTTTACTAAGGAAATTCTAACAATAATTGAGCGTGCTCACCAAAAAGAGAAGCAATTAAACTATGAAAAGAAGAATTGATGAGCAAGTGGCAGGCAGCTAATGTCCAACATGGAAATTTTAATTATTTTAAAACTTGGCAGATTTTTCCACTCGTTCCGACTTGAAGAAGGCTGACGCCGAACTAAAAAAAAGTTTAAGTATAGAAATTTTAGACGGGCAACATGTAAAAAACAATGTATCTTAAGTAGAGAAGAGCATAAAGCACATCTAATTATTCTTCCTGGACCGTACAGGAAGATGGTTCTACGTTAACTCTTTGCATACTTGTCAGTCCATGAGTACGCAAGACTCTGAGCTGAATCCAACTTAAAAATGAACTCTTCCACATCGTCCGCAACTGTATCAATAGTGCGACACCTTTCTCCAATATGAAAGTCAATGAAGCAAGTCCGAGACCAGCAAGAAATACAGTGAATATTACGAGAATATTTCCAGCTAATGTCGCACTCGAGGGCTTTCCCTCTTTCTTCACCACTCCTGTAATCCTCATTTTACGGAATGAAAATTTTTCCAAAATGCTCTCCCAATGACCTACAATTCCTGACTCTTTAAACCGCCCCAGTCTTTC
>JAHZND010005831.1:0-10649 GCA_027744115.1 Acrocyrtus sp. NNG-2020
TCATTAACCCGGCGAACTTGTTAAAGAGTGAGAAAAGTGGCAGGAGTTGCTGATTGGCATACGCACCCGAAAGCTCGAATAACACGCTTCAAATTTAGCGAAAGCTTGCTAATCCTCCATATTCTATTTGCATTAACATTTAAGAGAGGAGACGCTAAAAGCCACCACGTCAATGGCATAGCGAGAGTCAGTTATCTCCTTCCCAGCCAACTGACAACCGCAGCCATCCCTCCATCCTGTAGACCTGTCTCCTGCCTCACTCTTAGCTGCCAGCTTGTGGACTAATACTTAAAAGCTCCCTGCCAATAGCCCACGTAAGTGTCTTCGGATAAAACTAGAAATGATGGCAAGGGAAGTGAGCAAGTTTGATTGAAGCTCTGAAGGCACTCCGGATTTCATCCACTCCCAGTCACAAACTTTCAAGCCTGGCCATCCCCTCCCCTGCAGTAGACTCCTAGCCTGTTGGCGAGTGAGTGAGTGAAAGATGTGAGAATAAAATGGGTTTCCACATGCATTTCGACGTGGACAGATGCACTCGTATTGCAAAGTGACTCGGAGACTGATTGCTCGTCCCGACCTCCTTCTTTGAAGAAAGCTGCAATTCCTTTTGTGATGCCAGGTAAGGAGTTCTGAGATCTGGAGTGGCGACCACTCTCAAACTCCTCCTTGCAGTTCCACTGCTCGAAAGCCGTAGCCACTTCGTCACCGTGACAAGCTAGGAATGGAGCTACGTTTCGCGACTAGGTTGGCCAGGACAGTGCATTTCTCATTCTATTTTTCATCAGTCCAAAACTCCTTATCTCTGACGGACGGCAATATCTCGAGATCTTGTGCTCCCTGCCCAAAAGCCCCGCAATATGCTTTATCGCCAAATGAATGAGTGGGTCCAGCACCCCGCTCTATTTTAGCGGAAATGGCATTTTCCAGAGCACTTTTAAAATATCGAGCGCGGCAGCTGGAATTCCATTTCCATTCACTCAATGCCTCAGCGTCCCGATATTTCCCAGTTTCATTGAGAGCATTCCGGTCTAGTCGAGCAAGAGACGGGCAAAGATTGGAGAGGAGCAGCGGAAGGAAGGAGAGCCGGGAAAAGGACAGATGACAGGCTGAAAGAGCGAGCAGGAAGTTTTATGAATTCATAATGCCGAGCTACTCAAAAAGTAGAATGAATTCAGAGGCCAGTTCAATTCCAGTGTGCCACTGCACACCAAACTATTTGCGGCAGAGCGGAACTCGCAGCTTCTCCCCGTTTCCCAGCTGAAAACGGCGAGTACAGAGCGGCTGGATAGCGAGCAGCGGAGGAAAAGAGAGATTATTACAGTTCCAAAGGAGCGGAGTTGGGCTTCCTTGCTGTCGTGTGGAATGATGGGATGTGGTGAAAAGGAGTAGAGAGGGGGCTGCTCTAGCTCGCCATTATTCTGGCGCGAAGGGCAGAGAGTATTTATGGCTTTGACATTACATTCTGTAGGTCTTGTCCTTCTGCCTTGACGACGACAAGCGCTGCTCTTCCCCTTCCCTTTTCACTCTCACAAGTGGCGAGCCGAGCACAAAAGAAATGGAAAGCTGGAGCCATTATTGTGCTCTCGAAGGCCAAACAGATAGTCCGCTTCTGAGCGGAACGAGCCAGTTCCATTATGTGCTTGCCACTTTCCCCAGCTCGTAGAAAGGTCGGCTGGACAAAGAAAACGTATAGGAAAATGGAAAAATGTTTTTTCTGGGAGGGAAAGAGCGAATAAAAACTGTTTGCGAGAGCACGGCCATCGAGAAGCAGTCAAGTGGACTGATTATTTGTGTAAGCACCTTGCCATGCTGTATGAGAGGTGAGCTGTTCCGGGGACAATAATGGGGGAGCTACAGGGCCACAGAGACTGCAGCTACCTTCTGCATTCCAATTTGAATTGGCCGGGATGAGAAGATGAGAATAGCGGACGGGAGGAGAATGAATGAAAGCGGGGGAAAGGTCGAGCTGCATTGTTGTGCGTAGCTCTTCTGTAGCCTCTCTTCTCGACTTGATGGCAGAGGCAGCAGCCTTTCAAAGGAATGAAGTGAAATTTCATGACGTGGAATTACAATGAGCTATGAGCTGTGTGTGCTGAGCGGAGTGCTGCTGGGCTCTTCCAACAGAGAAGCCGCCGAGCCGGGAGAATGGAGCAGTGTGCTGGAGAAAAAGCTTTCTCTTCCATCGCCCCTCTCCCGACTTCTTACCGGAGGACACTCCTTTTGTCTCTTTGTGAGCGACGAAATTGGAATCGGATACACATTTTCCCTTTCCCTTTCCCATTTCAGCGGAGAGAAAGGAGTGGGAGCGGTAATGTGTGCGTACGTACAAACGAGCAAATTCACTTAATTTTCTAGGCAAGTGACTCTGACTGGGAAAGTGCTGACAAAAAAGGAGAAAGGAGCTGAGCTCCGCTCTGAATCTTTTATTGTACTTTCGAATTATCGTTATGCCGCTGATTATGCTCTTTTTATTCGGCTCCCTCCACCCAGCCCACCAAGCACAAAAACGAGTCCTCCTCCTCACCAAACCAGTCGACCACAAAATGAAAACTCGGAAGAATGTCGACTGCCGTGTCACTGCAGCGCTAACAATGGCACACAATTTTGTGTGCTTTATGGCCGAGCCAGTGTAAGCAACTCTTCCTTTCGGCTTGTTTGCACTGCACTGCTCACTCATCAAATTAGCTCATTTCCTTTTTGATGAGATGCCGGCTCATCGGACGGAGCTAGCATTTCTAGACTGGAGAATGGAGCCATCTCCTGCAACAGTCTCGGGCTGACTGTTGTATGCAAAAAGTGGGAATGAGACACGTCATCATTTCCCCTTGAAAACGCATCGACAAGGCAAGTAGATCTGCGTAAGTGGCTGGAGAATGGATTGATCCCGTGCTCCCCGTATAATTTAGGAAATGGCTAACTACATAATTTAGATGCTAATTAATGCGAAGCTCTCCGCGTAATGCACATCCCTCGCCATTTCCTTTGAGGAGGGGGCGGCCCGACGCAATATTTTATGGAGCACTGAGCTCCGCTTAAGCTCATTCATCAGCACACAATTCCCAGTCTGGGCACTACTGCCAGACTAGAACAGGCCACTAACAAGGAGCACTCCTTACTCAGCGAGTGATCGTGGGAGAGGCTGCGCTCCAAATTTGGGCTTTTTTATGTGCTCTCGTGCAACACGTGATTATGGACAATTGACATGGAACAATCAGTCAGAAATTGGCCGGCTGCGTGGCCGCTTAAAAAAAAGATGCCTGCGGACTGCTAATAGCAGGAGGAGCACTCTTCCAGAAGTGGGAGTGCGGAAGAAGTTGTGCACGGCCACGGAAGAGTGGCGCTTATTTATTCTGTGTGCCTCAGCATCCGCCCAGCATTCCCCAGCCACAGAAAGGGCACAGCCCATTAGCTTTTATGTGGTGGTGAGCGGCGAGGGCAATAAATAACTCTCCGCTTATCTCGCACACATGCCTTTCTCCTGTCTGCCGGAACAGGTAAACATCCCGTGTACCTCCACATCTGACCGTTCATCACCCTCCCCACTCACCTTCTAATAAATTCTCGCAAAATTCCACATCAAAGCTATCCTTTGGCGAGTAGGCAGGGGCAGCTAGTTGCTGAAAATTGTTTGCAATTCAGATGAAGCGAAGCATCATGTACTTGCGTCCCACAACTTTGTCCATTTGCATTTGTGCAGGCAGAGGCGGACTATAAAAGTGATGCCGTAAAAAGGCAGAGCAGTGACAGTGGAGGACTGGGAGTGTGGCTGCGGGGAGGGAAGGAGATCCGGCCACACTCAGTCCTAGCTAGAGCCCGTGCACGACAATAAAACGATGGCGCAGGAAATATTTGATTAGGCGCGTCCGTTGCTGGCCGCGAGAGTTATGGAGTGTGCAAGCGGGGAAGGTGGCGTTTTTACGAGCTACACGTTTGCATACAAACACTTACGCTCGTAAAGATGCCGTGTGCTCTCCCTTGCTGAGCCCAAGATCAGACTTATATTGCCTGTCCCATTTTCGCAAAATACCAGCAAACCTTCCAAGTTGATGCACATGCTTGCAGTAAAACACGCAGAAAAGTGGGAAGGAACACTGAAAACCACATTTCCAATTTCCGATGGCATCTCGTAGCTACAGCCAGGAAGCGGAGCCAAGGAGAATGAGCCAGAGAAGGAAGTGAAAGCCCACTTCTGCTGCCCAACGCAGCATCGGTCCCCTATAGAAGCCTACATATGGAACTGATCGGATCTCGAATGTTATGGACTGAGTTAGTAGTCCCGCATCCTTATCGCCACGACCAGTTTGCTTACATTACACTCCATTTCGAGTTGTGGATGAGGAGCGAATGAGCTCAACTTTTTCGCCAGTGAAAGTTGAGTCAAAAAATGGAATAAGAAAAGAACCGTTTTTATTTGAGGAACAAAGGGGCGTGGTTTGCAGTAGACTCAGGTAAAGCTCCCATTCCCAATTTCCGTTTGAGAAGTGAGTGCGCCATTTGCGTCCTGCTGTCTCCGAAAGGAATGGCGCATAAAGTAGCTGGGACCGGGACGGAGAATGTGGAGCCGTCATGGAAAAATCGAAGTCACTCTGTCTTGGTGACATAACAGTTTTTCCGGTAAAACGATCCGATATATCTCGCGAAATGGAATGGGCTCGGAGGACGCACCATTCAGGGAAATCCGAAATCATTTTTTGTGGCAATAATGAGTGTAGGGAAGTGAGCGGCGGAGCAAGTGCGGCGCTAGAAAACGTGTGTGAGAGAGAGGAGGAGTGCTGCCATGTAGGACATGACACATGCCCAAGAAAGCAGAAGCGCTGAAGATCAACGAAAGTTTATTTTTAGTATTTTTAGTGTTTTGGGAGAAGAGGGAGCGTCTGAAGCGCGTTCGGTGTGTGGAGTGGGAGCGGTGTCTCAGCGGAGAAGCGAAATGACAAGATTGCAGATTGCACGAAATTATCACATTTGGCTGAGAGGGAGACGGGATGATGAGCACGATAATAATAATAACAGACACAAAATTCCATTTCCTGGGAAGGAATGAAAAAAGTGGCATGCGAGTTTTCCCATTTTTCCGTGCTCCGCCGTCACTCTCTTCCCACTCTCCTCCACTTCCCTCTCCCATCATCCAGCTCCAAATTCACTTTCCTCCGCTGCGAGCGCAATAAAAAGAGGAGCTCTTACGGGAAACGTGCGGTGCTCTGCACGCGGAATGAATGATCGGGAGATGAGGCTAGGCTGGCTGAGAGAGGCTTCGGCTCCGAGCCGAGCATGTTGGTGGCAGTGAAAAATGCGCCTTTCTCTCTCTTTTTTTCTCTCATTTCCACATCGCACTTTGATGTTTCATCTCTCTCCTGCCTCCTCTCCCTCCACTCCACTCGCCTTCTGCCCACATCTCCCAGCTCTCGCCCTGAAAGGGATTCCCTCTCCCAGAAAGAATGGGCGACATGGCAAGCCATATGAACTTGCTCTCCAGAAATAAAGAAGAGCGGCGAGAGAACCGCATTTTTCACTTTCCAGATTCGAGCTAGCAGAGGGCTACAGCCGTAAAATGGGAAGGGATTCACTCCCACTCACTCACCGACAACCTTGTCATATCACAGTGACCCCAAATTATTTTTCAGCAACGAGGGCTTAGCCGCAAAGTATACCCTGGACAATCAGTTCCGGTATGTTGGGACAACAGCGCCCTAACTGCGCCCGTACTGTCCACGTTTTTGTGACGTGGATTTTAACTGGTTATTTAGTTGGAGGAAGGGAAATAGGAAAAGCTGGGTAGGGGAGAGCTGGGTAGGGGAGAGCTGTTCCAGGAAGGCGGTGTGAGTGGAGGCACGTTGCCGAGTTCCCAGCAGTGGCTTGTCAGCAGTAGTAGGATGGATGGAGATAAAAAGTTGCAACACGTCGCACTTGTGCTTGCGAAATCGATAGCTGCCTTCTTAAACGAGTTTCAGGGAAGGGAGTTGCGAAACAGTCGAAATTCTCCAGCGCTTTCTTTCTCTGGAAAATGATGCGTAGGTAGCTACAGTGCTGATTGGATTGGCTTGGGAAACTAAGCTCGAAGCTATCCATAACAAGCTCCTTGTCACGTTCGCCAGAGCCGAGCGCCTGCTGCTAATGCTTGTGGCGTGAAAGAAGCCCCACTTTCCCATCTCCCGCTGGAGCAGCCCCTCCACCAATAACTTGGCTCCTTCCTCGAACGTATTGACACCATGTGCACTCCTCTCTTCGTCTGATAGCCGAATATTTGCCCAAATGCACCAATATGTCGGACAGCGACGATCCGCTCTCTTTGCGGACCAAGTCAACGGCACAGGGCTAGCGCTGGAATGAGATCTGATTTGAGGTCGCTTCTGGAAGAGGAGACCCGTTATCCTAGAGATCCAGCCGGCGGCAAAGGTAGTGTGCAGTGGCAAGCCCACTCAAATGAAAAGGAGAAGCGAGAGAACGCTCATATCTTTTTGGAGTAAAAGAGGGATAAAGAGTGTGACAGGGAACGGAGGAGATTGATGTGCCAAAAAGCGGGCTCCTCCAAGCCGTATCACTTTGGAAGTGTGCAGAGCAGATGGCGGGAGTTCAGGAGAGTTTCGCAAGCGGAGGAATGAGGCATCTCCTGCCTTGCTAGGAAGGAAGTGGGAATTATGATGGATACTCTGCCTCCTTCCCGTGATTGATTGTGTGTCGGTGACGCGCTGCCAGCCAAACGTTTAGCCCACAAAATGACTGCACCTTGTTGATCTTTGGACAGGAAAGGAGAGAGAGAGCGAAAGGATGGAGGTGGTGGAGGAAAGAGCTGGCATTGGAACTGGTAGTCCCGGCTACTCAGCCGTGTCGGAAGTAAGTCGGTGTTCTCGCAAGGCGGGCTAATGGTTTGTTGATGAGCTCATAAGCTGTGTATTAATTAGGATGATGTAAGCCGAGAGAGTGAGTGCCTCTGCTCTCAGAACAAAGCAAACAAACTGTGCAAACATTAAGAAGGAGCAGGGAAGTGTGAGCTCATCAGTTAGTGAAGTCTGCACCGCTGATAGTGCGCATATCATTCAAAATTAGAAATTACAATCGGGCTGACATCGCACTTCACGCACAGCTTGTCACTCGCTTGCAGGAGTTGCTTTATCGGCGAATTGCACTTTGCAACTGATGCTGGAAGGATATCTGCGGAGAGGAAATGAGCAGCCGGAGGGGGCTCGCTTGACAGCCCAACGAAAGGAGTGGAATGCAAATGGGGAAAGTAGCGGCTCTTGTTGATGAGCTAATGAGGCTCCAGCTTGTCGCTTCTTCATTAGCTCCCGCTCATTATAGCCAGCACGTGCCAAACAACAGGAAGGAGCAGTTGTGAGAAGCTCTGATTCGTGTTCCTAGAGAGATTGGTGACAAGTGTGCAGGAATGTGCGAAAACGGTGAGAACTTACTAGAGAGAGAGAGAGAGAGAGAGAGCGACGGATTCCAGTAATAATCAGCAGAGGTTTCGCTTACAGCCTCACAGTCTACTCCCAACGGCTGTGGGAGTGATCGGAGTAATTACTAATCCACCGACTACAAGCTACCCAAACTGCTGTGGGCGTGTAAAATTTGCATTGTCAAATGTGTATTTGCGTAGCACATCAGCTCACATGAGTCATTATCACTCATCCACTCCCCTCACAAATATTTACACTTTCCAACTCGCAGTATTTTGCGATTTCGTATCAGGCTCTTTCAAAGCACTGCAGTTCCTAGACAGGATGCCAAACTCTTGTCAAAAAAATGTTGTCCCTTTTGCAATCAAGCGACTTGCAGTTCTTCTTAACTAGCTCCCTGGATTAGAGGTGCAGGGACATTTTGAGTAGTGTAACTGGTTGGCGGTTTCCGGTAGGACAGCACATGGTGCAGGTACACTTTTCCATTCCTGCCTCCTCCAATAATGTGCTGGATCAGCTTCAGAGAGTCAGCTGTGTGGTGGGCTCCCAGCGAACATGCGAAAAACTTGGACAGGAATAATGGAAGTGGAGTTTCCTGCGGTGACCTTCAAACAAAAAAGTTGTGGGCTGGGAAACTGCGTTTTTTTGATGATAGCGAGAAAAGTTTTTGGTGAGTTATCTTGGAGCTCGTATAATTGGCTCGTTTTTCGCGTTGGCAGAGTGAGCCAGGGAAGATGGGAGTGCTGCTGGCAGTAGTGTAGTCGAAGTGAACATTGGCGAGGAACTGAGAGCAATTTCGTACATGCAACTTTGCATTTGATTAGTACGGCTCGCCTTGAAAGCAGTAAATGGTAAATGGATTGGGCTTGCAGAGGCATAGAAGAGGGGAGCTGCCATTGCATCTAGGAAGAATGGGCTGAGAGAAGAGCTGTAGGAGGAATGCATCGACCATCGCTCGCTCCCCTCTTGAGTTGCGGTGCCTATTGCGTATGCAGCAATATTGGGTGGAATGCGATAGGAATGATGGCAGAGGAGTGAGTGAGTGAGAGCTCCCTCCTCAGCTCTCAGCAGACGGAGGACACGACCAACTTTATTAGAGCCATCCGTCCTCTGTTTCCCATTACGAAGAAAGGATCGTTCCCGTTTTGTTGGCAGAGTGAGTGAGTGAGCCAGCTCATCATCATCGCCACTCTTGCTCGCATCGCGGAGTGAGAATTTATACGCCAGAGCCAAAACAACTTACAAAACTTGTTCCCTTTCTTCCCTCATTATTATCACACCGCACAAATAGATCTCGCCCCAGTCCACTACTCCACTACATAGCTAGAGCTCCACTTGCATTGCAGGTATTACATGCCAGGTTTTGTGCTAGAGAAGCAGCTCCAGCTCCAACCCCGACATCCTCATCGTCAGCTTTTTCATATCGCATATCGCGTAAGCACTAAGCAAGCACCAGAAAGAACCCTTTTCATTTTTACTACAACAACACTGCCCAGCAGAGCCTCTTCCTTTTCAGCTTTTTTGCCTGATTTTCCCCCTTTGCTGCCACTCCAAAAAGCTGTGTAGAAAAGCTCTTTTTAGAGCGAGTGTAAATGGCTCTCATGCAATCCGATCCCACAACAACAACAACTTTTGCACAGTTTACTACTTGTTTGGAGCAGGGGAATATGCAGCAGCAGCCAACAACCACCAAAAAAAAGTTTCGCATGCACTCAGTGGAGAGGGAGCAGGAGAACGGCGTAATAAATGATTAGGAGAAGGCTGCACCAAATTGAACGAATGAGGTGAGTGCCTAAGAGAAGATGGCAAGAGCTACTCGCACCGATGCACAGCTCAGAGACTGACGACGAGTCAGATAAACATTTCCCATTCACTGGCTCTTCCTTGTCAGCGGACTAAAGAAAGTCTTCCAGCTTTCCCCTGGAAATCATGGAACAGCTCCGTCGCTCTCCGCTAACCGGCCCAATCACTCTCCGTCCAGACCTCTTTGTCCGTCGCTGCTGCTGCTGATAGCGAGAGCACGCGAGCATGGAAGCGCCGAGATACTTGCACTCATCCACTCCGAAAGCTGCCTGCCTGGAAATGCTGGATTGCATGAGCAAATGAACGAATTACATCATTCCACCCGAATGGCTACTAACTAATCAGTTCCAAGCGAGAGGCGAAATCTCGTCAACTGATAACCACTGAAAGCGGTAGCAGAGAAGCTTCGAAGCTTTATCATACTTCGGGCGAAAACTTCCGGCAGGTATAGTAGAGAGCATTCTGGCGGTTTTCAGACTGGCAGAATCGTCCGGCTAATCTGCATGTAAGGGAAAGAGTAGAGGATAGCAGTCCATTTTCAATTAGCAAGTAGTAATAAAGTAGTCCATCTATTATCTCCAGCTGAAGGCATCAGCCTATCCCGGCCACTAAACTCCCTACAAATTTTAACGCTTGTCATAGAGAAAGTGCAGCAGCTTTCCCTTTCCTTGAGCCGCGTCTCCCTCTCTCAGCAAGGGAACGGGCACGAGGCTACAGTAAACGGGCAATTGGAAAGTGAATGGACTGCGAGCAGCAGAATGAATGATGAGGAGTGATGAATGGAATGAGCGAGGGGAAGAGAAAGCGAGAGAGGAATTCATGGACTTCCAGTCCGCCTTTTCTGCACTACCTGTGCGGCAGTGATCACAATGGACGCTCTCTTCCCATTCAAACCTTATTACTTTGCGTACCCCCACTGATAATCTATTTTAGGGAGGCTGCCATTGTTGTTGGTGGCGCTGGATGTATGGAAAGCTATGGCAGTGGTAATGTGCTAATTTTTCAGGTGGAGCACTTCAGAACTGCTCCGGTCGGAATATTGGTTGGACGGAAAGAGAAGTTTGCTCATTTAGCAAAAGAAGAGCTCCTTTCGCAATTTCGCTCTCGCAGTTTTGTTCGTGGAATGGAAATTGAGTTGTAGAGTGGAAGGAAGCACGTAAAACGATTTAAGGCAGTTGCGAGTAGGTTTCCGACAGCGGTGGCCTAGTAAAAAAGTGAAAGGTTGTGCTGGTCAACGAGCGCAAGTACACGAACTGAGCTTCTATTTCTCCCAACTTTCACTCCATCACTCTCCGTCCGTCCAGGTTAGTGGGAGTGGAGGAGAGGAGCTCCGCTTTTATAGGGCTGTGCACTAAATGTAAAACACGGGAAGCACATGTACTCACTGCTACATGCATAATTGGAATGCGAGTACGCCTCCGGAGAGCAAAACAGCACTTTCCTCTGTTTGCG